>JAODAL010014933.1:0-85627 GCA_025379985.1 Phyllomedusa bahiana | reverse complement strand
CTCCTGATTGTTTGGTGGTTTGCCCCGACTCCCCCTCTGTACTAATGTTGCCACCTGAGCTTTTCAGCTTGTTTTTTTCTAGCTTTCGCTGGCATGACTTTATCAGGCTACATTCCCGCTTGAGTTTTTTGGTCAGTTTTGCCCTCTTAAGTGCCCAGGGAATTTTATAGTGAAGCGATTCTAAGAGCGGCGGCAGTCATCTGCGTGTCATACTAAAACACAACATTGTATGAAGACACAACCAAGCTCCCTCTGCATATTTAAGCATGGCACAACGTTCTACAGCACCCTGCACACTCTGTGCAGCCTGGAAATAGCTGTTTTTTAACGTGATTCGTGCCGAAGTAATTCGGAATGAAGTTATTTTTTGCCGAGAAATTCGGCGAAGTGAACGAAACGAATTTCGGGAAATTCGCCCATCTCTAGTTGCCATCATTTTTGTCAAGGCCATTTTTATTTGTTTCTTTTTTATGTTTTTCAGTTAAGCCACAATTCAAACTCAGCGTCTGATTTTCAATGGTTGATTTTCAGTAAATTTAATTTTGTTATTACTGTTGACATTTTCAAGTTATTTCAGTAGCCATTGTGGGTTTTTCTTTCTCTAACCCCTTAAGGACCCAGCCAGTTTTGGCCTTCCTGACACAGCCCACTTTTACCTATCCATGTGATTTAGAGATTGTGACACATTGTGCTTTATTTTAGTAAGAAATTTTGATCCATACAATCCTTGCTTGTTTTAGAAAAATATAAAAATTTCATGAAAATTTGGAAAAATGTGTCATTTTGAAAGTTCCAAAATTTCTGCGTGCAAGACGGATAATTATTCACCACAAAATAGTTTATAACTATCATCTACCATATGTCCATTATAGGTTGGTATAATTTTTTTAATGTTTTTCTTTTTTTACGACATTAGAGGGCTTAGAAACTTAGTAGTAATTTCTCACATTTTCAAGAAAATTTGCAATATACATTTTTTTAGGGACCAGTCCAGTTCTGACGTGGCTTTGAGGGGCCTGCATGTTAGATACCTCCATAAATGACTCCATCTAAGAAACTAGACCCCTTAAATTATTTACAACAGTGTTTAGGAAGTTTGTTAATCCTTTAGGTATTTCACAGAAATTAAAGCAAAGTGGAGGTGAAATTTGAAATTTCACTATTTTTGCAGATTTTCAATATTTATCCATTATTCACTGGAATACGGTAAATGTGACTAGGTAAATGCAACATAATATCAATTCCCCCAGGTATGCCGTTTTTAGAGATATCCCATATGTGGCCCTAGTGCACTATTTGGCTCAACCACAAGCCTCAGAATAGGAGGAGCACCTACTGGACTCAGATCTCATTTTCAATACGATATTATTTAGGTGCCATTTCAGGTTTGAGGGCACCCTAAGGTGCTAAAAATTAATAAACACCCCTAAAAGACCCCATATTGGAAACTACACCCCTTAAGGAATATATTCAGGGGTGCAGTGAGTATATAGACCCCACAGGTGATTCCCTGTCAGGAGACAGGAGCTGCACGGATCGAACGATCCGTGCAGTCGCTGCCGCCGACAGAGACGCAGGAGGAGCGATCTCCTCCTGCGTCTCTCTTAGTTATTGCGACCCGATGCTCGCGATAATTAAGGGGTTAACTGCCCCCCGCCCTCCCCCGGAGTGATCGCAGGTCGGGGCCAATGCTGCGGGATGTCAGCTGTAATATGCAGCTGACATACCGCGCCGATCTTAAGCAGAGTTCGCGCGATCCTCAGGACGTATGCATACATCCAGGTGCATTAACCCCCAAACGACCTGGACGTATACATACGTCCAAGGTCGTTAAGGGGTTAAAGAAGGGTAGCAATAATTTTGTCTTAATGTGTGTATGTTTTTTTATTTACATTGTAAATGTAGTCAATGGACTTTGTGATGGTAATCACAATACAATTGGTACATAAACTTATTTTAGATTTTGCTAAAAAAACAAAAAGAGGTGTTTATTTTTTTCTTTTGCTTGTTTTATTTACTATAAATCACTCATGAAAAACAAAGGCATATACTTTATGGCTAATAACCACAACAAGTCTAAACTTGTACTTCTCAAAAAATAAAGGAAAGACCTAAAATATAACTTTTAATAATAAATATCTAAAAGAAAGCCACCTACAAGTGAACAATATTCCAGTTTACACAAACAGAAGGCCCATTCAAAGGCACAAAAACACCAAAGGGTAGAGGATCTAACCCTAGAAATCCCTAGTTACAATATATACTACCCCCACCTTGTACAACACAGGTTATTCACCTCAAAAAGGGCGTCCCTGATAAGAACCTACCCCTGAAGTCCTATAACACCCCTCAAATCCCGTCCCAACATATTTCAATCCGACTCATTGTTCATACGGATATCCTCAGGGGACAATAGAGTAAGGATGATTTGAGAGCAACAAAATCCTGTATTGGTTTATATAATCAAGAAAAGCCACCATACACAAGAGAAATATATTTTGATGGACATATAAGTGATAACAGATAGTATTAACAATATGCACACCAGTTAGAGATGAATCTGATTTAATAAAAATGGTGCTAACAAAAAATACAAGCAAGATAATAAAATTGTGTATGTTAACCAAGCAGCATAACATAGTCTCAAAAAAAGTGAAGTGCATATGGTTTCATTGATAATGGAAGAACCAATGCCAAAATAATTATATTAGAGACGCGTGAAAACTTGGAAGTTCAACATAGCAGGTAATTCCAAATAGAATGATGTCACAAATATGAAAAAATTAGATTTACTTACATTGCCAAGAAATGCACTGATTAACGCATCATATTGGTACAACCAGGCTTACCTTAACTGATTGTCAGTGGCTGGGCACAATACTTTATGCTTAAAAAGCCGGCACACGTGTAATTCGGCGTCTCCACTCTATACAACAGTATACATATACTGTGGGGAAAATAAGTATTTGATACACTAGCGATTTTGCCACTTACAAAGTTTTCCCACATACAAAGACTGGAGTGGTATATAATTTTTATTGTAGGTACACTTCAACTGTGAGGGACAGAATCTAAATAAAAAAAATCCAGAAAATCCTACTGTGTGATTTTTAAATAAATAATTTGCATTTTATTGTATCAAAAAAGTATTTGATACAACAGATAGAACTTAATATTTGGTACAGAAACCTTTGCAATTACAAAGGTCAAACATTTCCTGTAGTTTTTGACCAAGCTTGCGCACACTGCAGCAGGGATCTTGATCCATCCCTCCATACAGATCTTCTCCAGATCTTTCAGTTTTCAGGGCTGTTGCTAGAGTACATTGAGTTTTATCTCCCTCCAAAGATTTTCTATTGGGCTAGGCCACTGCAGGACCTTGCAATGCTTCTTACAGAGCCATTACCCATCTTCAATGCTCTTACTGAAGGAAGGAGGTTGTTGGCCAAAATCTCATGATACATGGCCCCATCCATTCTCCCTTCAATACTGTACAGTTGTCCTGTCCTCTGTGCAGAAAAGCACCTCCAAAGTATGATGTTTACACCCCATGCTTCACAGTTGGGACAATGTTCTTGGGGTTGTACTCATCTTTCTTCTTCCTTCAAACATGGTGAATGGAGTTGATGCCAAAAAAAATTATATTTTGGTCTCATCTGACTATATGACCTTCACCCATCTCTGGGATCATCAAGATGGTCATTGGTGGACTTCAAACAGCCCTGGACATGAGCTTGTAGGAGCAGGGGGACCTTGCAGAATATTAATCCAGGATGACATAATATGTTACTAACAGTAAGCTCTGAGACTGTGGTCACAGCTCTATTCAGGTAATTGACCAGGTCCTCCCGTGTTTTTCTGGCCTTATTCATGACCTTTCACAGAATCATCCTTACTCCCTGAGGCGAGATCTTGCATGGAGCCTCATACCGAGGAAGATTTACAGTCATCTTGTGTTTCTTCCATTTTCTAATAATTGTGCCAACAGTTGTTGCCTTTTCACCAAACTGCTTGCCTTTTGTCCTGTAGCCCACCCCAGCCCTTTGCAGGTCTACAACTTTTGCCCCTGGTGTCCTTAGACAACTCTTTAGTCTTGGCCATGGTGGAGAGGTTGGAGTGTGATTGAATGAGTGTGTGGACAGGTGTCTCTTATACAGGTAACAAGTTCAAACAGGTGCAATTAATACCAATACAGGTAATAAGTGCAGGGTAGGAGGGCTTCTTAAATAAAAACTAACAGAGCCAGAATTCTTATTGGTTGGCAGGTGATCAAATACTTACTTCATCCATTAAAATCCAAATTCACTACTTCCAATCATACAATTTGATTTCCTGGGATTTATTTTTAGATTCTGTCTCTCACAGTTAAAATGTACCTACGCTAAAAAACAGAGCTCTCCAATCTTTGTAGGTAGGAAAACTTGCAAAATTGCTAGTGTATCTAATACTTATTTTCCCCACTGTATATATAGTTGTCCAAGATATGTGAACAATTATGTTGACATTCAGCCACAATTTCCTAATTTGATTGACTGCTGGAATTTGATTTGGTCACTTAGTCATTAATATCATGTTCAGCTTTTACTGTGTTTGGGATAATTGTCTTGCTCGAAAATATGCAGTAACTACAGTGTTGCAGCCAAAATGTAACCAGCTCCATCCTCAGAGCCACGAGCAGACTTCCAGCTCTTCCCTTAGAGATGCTTTCAGCTGCAAAATTTTGACAGGCACCATATCAGAATTTAATTATGCTGTTAAATTTTTTTTATTTAATTGCAAAGTCTTTTACTGAGCAGGAAGGGCCTGAAGGTTTTTTATTATCTCTCTAAAATGAGTAAGGTAAAGGAGCTATTTTTTAAGCAGGGATAACTTTAGCGATAGTCTTCTCTTTTACTTTCTTTTTCTCTTCCCTTGGTTACTTTAGATTGGTCTAGCACATCAGTGTGGAGGAATTTGTCCATGTTTTTCTTGCAGAATTGCCTTAAAGAGGATTTCCAGGTGAATATTTTAAAATATACCGGTGGTATTGCTGCTGCAAGTCAATTAAAAAAGCTGTATGTACCTCTCCACTCACCTCTGATCCAGCGCCGACACTAATGGTACTCTGGGCCAGTCTTTTGTTTTCTGACTGAGGGATTAATTGCATGCTGCCTGTAGAAGTCTATGGAAAGGAAAAATGGAAGAGGGGGTGCCTAAAGAGAACAAAGACAGAGGGAGACAAAGACCGCTAGAGTAAGTTTTATATTTCATCCTAGTGTGGGATTCACAGCTTACACTATGTCAAGATGCACTCAATGGTTCCTGCTGTTGACCACGGACGCACTTGTGTCTGCATCTTCCAGCCCAACCACCGCTCACCTCTCCCCGCTCCTGCTTGCTGTTTCTGACTGGTGCACTCACCAGGCTCTTTAAAATTTAAAGGGCCAGCACACCGCAGATCGGCAATCACCGGGCACTAGACCCTTTATTACCTTACTTTCTCCAACAGTCCTTGCCAGTTTGTTGGAGTGTTTTCCATGAGTCTTTGATATTGTTATGTTCTGTATTCTTGGTATGTTACCCGTGCTCTTTACCTTAGCTTATCTTGCCTGCCGCCAGCCCTGCTCTTATCGCCTATTTACCGACTATGTCTCAGTCTGCTCCCTCAGTACCACGCTGCACCTCAGCTGTCACTACAAGTGACCAGATCAGGTGTAGGTGGAGGTCTCCCACAGCAATACTCAATCTGCTTTGCGGCAGGTGCTGGTGAAGAACTGTGGGGCTCCTTATGCTTCACTCCCTGTCGTGGTTCATAGTCATCTCTTGCGGTGACCCAGAGGATCCTTGGGACACACTGCTCATGACTGCTCTATAATGTGCACTATTCTGGTGTTGCTTCAGAGGAGGTGGAATAGAGAATCAGGATGCTGGATATCCTCCTCTATTTATATATGTATGTGTGTGTATATGGGAGTTTGTGTTGCAGTGTATGGCAGAGATAATCTGAAAATTTGATGAAAAATTTATTTAAAGTTATATGATACCCAGAACTAGTGCTATTTCTTATTTACTTACGCGGCAACTTGACCAGAAAAGTTGCCATAAAGGGAATGTGTCATCAAAAAATGACTTACTGTTTAACTCACATTTTTATGTTAAACACATTTTTTAGGAATTTTTGGTTATGTTTTTTTTTATTTTACATAACACTTTAATTATTTTTTTTAAAAATAATTCTTAAGTCCTGCAGTTTTCACTTTGGCCGCTAATCCTAATAATCATCTGACACTTCCTGTTCTGTTTAGAGAGCTTTTCAGTAGTGTGCTCATTATCAGTAACAGCAGGGTCAAACTGAAAGGAGACACCATTGTGTACAGTACAGATAACACAGAATCCACCTGTCACAAGAGAAGATGTCACAGCTCCCCCTCTCCCCTCCCTGCACGTCTATGGGACAGAATCAGTCTTAAGAATCCTATGTGCATGAAGCTGCTGTAAAGTATCTCTCTGATTGCTGTTAAAGCAGTGCAAGCAAGAATGTCTTCCCCACAATCAGAAGACAAATTGGCGATAGATTCCCTTTACAATATAAGTACACTTTAACTCATTACTTTGAGGATCACTGCATACTTGTCTCCTGTAAAAAACATAAAGCAAACAAGCCTTTGAACCTCCTGATTCAATAATGAAGTTTGGAGCTTAGCATGTAACATAATAAAAAAAAACAAATATGGAACCTCCCATCTCCAAAATTTCATTTAAACGGGTGTGCTGTCCCAGCTATGGCTTCCAGTTGTCACCATCCATATTAAATGTGTATTCATGTTATGTCTCTTATGCAATGTTTGAGATGCTATGCATGATATATTTTGTTGTTGTGTTATGCTGCCACCCTGTGCCCCTTGTTTGTAATGGTTATGTTGATGTATTTCCCATATCACCTTGCTTTATGCTTATTTTCCTGTATCTGTGAAGTAACATCCTGTGTTACCTTACTGTAGCTCTGACACCATCTTGTCCAGACATGTGTGCATAGGGCTGAGAGGAGAATTTGTTTTGACTGCCTATATTGTAACCTCCTCTGTGGTATATTAATGTACAGTGAATAAATACCTGAAGTACATCCATTGCATCCATCTTACTGGATCCCCACATGCTTTGGAAGGGGATTAATATAGCAAGTTCACTATCTTCCATATGCTTTTGCAGAGACTTCACACAACCCTTCAGGGACCTCTCTAACATACATCAGAGGTGGAATAACACGAGTTCCCACAAACATTTCCTTGTTACAAGTTGGCTTATAGCTAGCTACCAGCCGACTGTGTGAGAGAATGAGGAGGGTGGTGCTAGCATTCATCCTCCCCATTAATTTCTATGAGAGTTCTGTATATAGCCAAGCATACTCATTTGGTTATATTCTGAAATCCTATAGAAATGATTGAGGAGGACGTTCACAAGCATCACCCTCCTCATTCTCTCACATGGTTGGCTCATACCTAGCTATGAGCTGACTTGTAATGCAGAAGTGGCTTTTCTCAGGACTGCGCTACTGGCCCTTTAAGGATTTTGTTGCCGCCTCAGCCAGGGTGTGGCTTGGTGCTTAATGGGTTAAGCACTTGAGTCAATCCTTGGCTGGGCCGGGGATTTTAAACTGCTTCCTGTCTGCCTGGCCCTGCTAGTGATTGCTTTTTGTATCCTGTCTGTTTTGCTCTGCTGTGTCATTTTGCTAGTTCTCGAATTTTGGCTTGTCTTTCTGGTTACTCTTTCGTTCTGTCCTTTGGTACTTTGCATACTCCTGGTTTGACCTCGACCCATAAGACTATTCTTTATTTGTTTTCTGTGGTGTCTGTTCCTTTGTTTGTCATATGTTTGTCTTCAGCGGCTGCAGCCGTGATGTTCTGTTTGCTGATATCCTGTTTTTTTAATTGGGCACCAGTTTTTTAGTATTTCTTTCCTATAGTAGCTGGATAGCCCCTTTAAGTGAAAAGTAGGAACTGCAAAAGAGGGGCACATGGTAAATACATGTGTTTGTGTCTTTTTTCTACATATCATAACACTGAACAAGAGTGCTATGATCTAAATTCCTGTTCTACATAAATATGTATTATTCTATAAGATTTATTTGCAAATATATAAATAACTAATACTCCAGAGAATGCAGGTAGGATTAGGCTCCTACATCTTCATATATTAGGACTTGGGCGGAAACACAATTTTAAGTGTTAAAGGGTTTTTCTCACTAGATTAGTTTTCATCATGTAGGGCCTGGTATTTGAAGACTTTTTCATAATACTTTAGTCTTTTGATTTCACCTTGATCATGACATAACAGAGATTTTATCTGCTCTCAGTGCACACAGGTCTCAATTTTTTTGCTACATTGCATGCTTTCTTATTCATATTATCAAGGCACTGTTAAGTTCTTTACATCCCTTTGTTCTGTAGTTGACTTCATGTATTTTTCGGAACTCAGCAATGCAAACATGTGTAACAAATGTAAAATGTATGTAAGCAGCAAAATATTATATATAAATTATATGCTACTGAACTTGATTGATGGTACGTAGAGGGCTGCTGCAAACATGAATGATGATAGTAATAAACTTAGGCCATCCACAAACAGTAATTAGTTCCAGGGGTTTTACTGGTTATCTTTGGGTCATCTCTACCTGACAAACCTGCAGCTGGTTTAGAACCTTGATCTTGTATATGTGAATGTCCTAGGAAACATGTATGAATGGCACACCTGGACAAAAAAAAGACTTCCTAGGGAGACATTCCATAAGTTACAGCAACATTCATCTAAAGTGTGCCAAAGCTGTTAGTTAATTAGCAGTATTTATCAAACATTCTTGCGTGAGACATATATAAAGTTATGCATTCCAGCATGGTAAATCATTAAGTTGCCACATTTCTTAAATATTTCTGAACTACCAATATTTCAGTGCAATAGGTGATAATCATAACTTTATTTTATTCATATATGCATAGCGCCTTGGAGTGTAAGATGGATATGAACAGAATAAATGGGCACAGCTTAAAGGGGTATTCCCATCTCAAATACTTATTCTGACCTTATGGAGACAGCTTGCCATAAGTATCTGAGATGGTAATATCCCTTTTAATCCATTTGTTAGTGATAAATAAATGAATGAAAATAATAAATGAATCCGATTATATGTGTTTATTTATTGGCTCTACAAGTAAACACTGATAGAAACACTGATATGGTAGTAAAACACAATATAATACACAGTATAGTATAAGAAGGACACAAGTAATAAACATTAACCAAATATTCTTATGAAATAAGCCCACAAATGAGAAATGGTGCATAATTCGACCAGTGCAGATTGGTACCTTATTCCTGGGGAATAGGAATGGCTTTAGGGTATATACTATCTTCCTTGTTCATCTCACTTATTAAGGGGGAATTAAGACCTTGTGCCTAGTAGGATCCCTTATCATATTTTAAATCCCATCCATTGACCAATTCTAATAAATGGCAAAGCAAATAATTCATACATAAAAATATATAAATGTGTGCATTTATCAATATGCGTGTGTGGCAGTTATCCAAACCCACTTCCTGTTGTGCTTCAGCTCAACATTCTATCTAGCTATAGCAAGAACATTCTGTGATTGTGAAATATACATTTTGCATCTTGTCTCTATAAAGCATATAAGTATTATGTAGGTCACCGAGAAAAAAGCAAAATGAGTGCTGTATATGTGACAGACAAGGACAAAGTGGAGGGAGGCACCATATGTGTCATAGTATGTCTCAGCAATGCAAGAGGAAACTGACGCACCTAGAACAATTCCATACAAAAACAGGGAGGACATACAACCTCCACAGAGAACTCAGCTTTGGTCAGATTTGAACCACTGAGCCACTGTGCTTTCCATATTTGATTTTGGATTTAATCCATTACATTTAGGTCTCATGGACATATTATGAATCTGTTTTGTAAATGCCTGTAATATTGTGATCAATCACCGCTATGGGTTAATATTGTTCTTTTATGTACCACAAATTTTATTTAGAAGTTTTTTTATGATTTATACTGAATGTGGCCTTAGGTTTATAATGACTGGTGAATAGAGTCAACCAAGGATCTTTTAAAGATTTATTAAAACATAAACCGTTAAACTGGGGACTGATAAGCAATGGTTTTAGGGTTCAGTCCACAGTCTTTTGTGTCTTCTCCTATTTTGTGGGGGCTAGAGATCTTTCTGACATGATCTTTGGCAGCGCACCTGTAGGACGGGAGTGTCCCCTTCCATCCACACATAGGGGGACATGTATGAACAGGGCTGCGCCAGAAGTCTGCCGTATTTTCAGCCCGACATCAGGCGCAGCCCTGTTCGCTTCACTGAAATGTCTCCCAACGACATTATCAGGCACATTACAGAGCGCCCGTGGTACTTTGTAAAGCACCTGATTTCGGAGGGTAGAGGGCGGTGGGCCGCACTAGAACCGTACGAAGCTATAGATTTATAGCATTGCTATGGCAATTCCAGGCACATTACTGCTGGAACAGGTATACCACTTTCAAAGTGGTATACCTGAGCCAGAAATGTCCTAGAGCTAGAATGCGCCTGGTTTATGACCCACTGTAGAGCAAGTTTATAAATCAGGCACATTCTAGGCTATTTTAAAGCGCATGAAATTTGGTGTTTAGACGCCAAATTTCATACATGTGGCCCATAGTCTCCACGTACTTCTCATTTCTCATGCTTCTCCAGGGCAGTATTTACTGGAGTCTCTCTTGGGTGACAGTCTCAATTTAGTCACTCTTAGCCTCTTATCTCAGTGGCACAGACCTCACTCTCTCTCAGCTGTCCCTGAACCAGCAGCTCTCTCCAATTGACTCCTCCTCCTGATTTTTCTGGGTTTCTCCCCTTATTGTTTCTTCTCCTGATAATCTAGTGCTTGCTATTTCTCGAAAAGAAAATTACCAGCTCCAGGCCTACATGTTGACATCATGGTAAAATGTAGATGTTTAACTTGACTTGAATATCATGCTTTTCATGTTATCTGTTCTTAGAAAACAACAGAAGCCATTGAAGATAATTTATAAAAGCTGAGATAGCTTTCTGTGCTGGGACATCATAGTGTGTTATCTGTCAAAAAAGGGGAAAAGCTAAGATTTAACTTTTAATATCACTGTTTAAAACATACTTCTATATAAACCATAGACTTCTTAAGTAAAAAACTTACAACTGTCTCTTGATATAAATCAGCAGTATACTCATGTGACCAGATGTATTATTCAAACGAATGAAGGATATTTGTTATCTTCTGGGGGACAGTAGATGCTGTATCTCCTTTGGGGATCAAAGTGATGCCTTTTTTTGATATATATTGTCTCATGTTTTTTGTGTCTTCTATATGTCCCCTGATGAACCATCATCTAAAGTGGGAAACGCATCATGCACTAGGACACTATAGGAATTATGTAAAATTTGACATTATTAGTGATAATTTCAGTGGTTCTCTAAGTGTGCGTAGGGCTAGTCTCCGTGGGGCAGGATCGCCCCTTTTTTTTTTTTTTAACAAAATGTTATTGAGAGAAAACAGCTTACACAACAGCATTTCTGATATGTCAGACAGTGACAAGTATAACAGAGAAAGATCTATAATCTGTCCACATTATACAATTAAAAAAACATACCTATCACAATTTATTGTCTCTCTCACCACCACATTCTTTTTTTTTCCTCCTAGACAATAAAATAACAAAACACAGAAAACGAAGCCCCAACTTAAAATCCCTAAACTTAACTGGATGTGCCTATCTTACTTCTCCTCCTCCCTCTGTTGTTAGACCCTAGCCTACCTAGGGTTTCCGCTAGTTGTTCTGACAGATAATATGTTGAGTATCTGAATGGCTCTACTAAGTCTCTAATTTCTAGTTCCTCGAAGGAGTCAGAAATAAAATTCTTCCATTTCTCAAATAAATCTTCCGTTTTTTTGTCTTTATTTCATTCTGCATCCAATTTTTCTATAATTAAGAGCTGTTTCAAAGTTACCACCACCTCCCCCAGAGTTGGCTTCCCTTTCCCCAACCAGTGTCTTAATAACACTTTTTTGGCCACTAGAAGCGTTTATGTGTGAATATGTTTATTGAAGGACATCCCTCCCTCTTCATTACCCTTCTTGATTAGTACGTAGTGAAAAAGACAACTCTGCGGAGTTAACGGTATCATCTGTTCCCACACCCTTCCAATATATTCCACCACTTCCAGCCAATATCTTACGACTTTCTTGCATTGCCAAATACAATGTAATATTCCTGCCCTATCTTGTCCACATTTTGGACACCCTGTCAAATGATCCTCATTGGTTTTTGCATATGGTATATTAAATGCATAAATAGCTCTATGTGCCAGTCTAAACAACAGTTCTCTCCATTGTTCATTCATTGTGGCCGACCTAACTGCCTCCATACCCCTCATAATCTTATCACCAACGTCCTCGTCCTCCAACTCCACCTCCCATTTCTTGAATACCTTAGCCGCCAAGTTAGCCGACGACCTTAACTGTAAATTGTCATATATCTTTGATAAGACCCCCCCGTCCCTCGATATTTTTATAACAGCTTCAAATTCTTCAGGATCATTTACTTTCTCCAAAAGATGCAACTTCGTTTTTAGGTAGTTTTTTTAGCTGCAGATATTGAAATTTGTGCCTATCTCCCAACGAATACTTAGCCTCCACCTCTTCCCATGTCATAAACAGCCCTCCTGGAGCCTTCAACAGATCCCCTAACCGTTCTATCCCTCTTTTTTTCCATTCGCCAAAAAGTTTGCTCTCTCTGCATGGACCGAATTCGGGTAAGGACCACAGGGGCAAAAATCTGGTAACAAACATTGGTCTGTCAAATATTTTCCTCACATGTCTCCAAGTTGCCATTGTGTCGTTGAACACCAGATTATTTTTAACCACCTCTGGTTGCTTACTATACGGAGTATGCAGCAATGTCACCAAATTCCACGGGTGTGCTTGCTGACTTTCTACCTCTGGGTTGGAAAAGTAGCTAGTCCCATTCAGCCAGTCCAAGACATGTCTCCAAATTGCCGCCAGGTTGTAAAGCCTTACATCTGCCAATTTAGCTCCAACCTGCCCTCTCCCTAGCGACAACTTTCCTATCGATATTCTAGCATTCTTGCCTCTCCAAATAAATGGCGAAAATGCCCCCTTCAGTTTATTTACATCACAATGCTTCATAAGCACTGGTATATTTTGCAGGTGGTACAACATTCTGGCAAAGCTCACCATTTTTATCAAATGTATACGCCCCATGATTGATAATGGAAGCCCCCTCCACCTCTCCAATTCGTCTATGATTTTTTTAATTATTGGCAAATAGTTCAGGTTGTATATAAGTGATGCCTTGTTTCCGAACTTGACTCCCAGGTATGTCAAATAAGAAGCCACTATCTTTACCCCTAATTTGGTTATCCCCCTAACATTCCTAATCCCTAGTAATAGTAATTGACACTTGTCTCTATTAATTTTATAGCCTGAAAAGGACCCGAATTTCTCCAATAAGTCCACTACCTTCCCCACATGGTCTTGAGGATTGTCCATGAACAAAAGCATGTCGTCTGCGAAGCAAACAATCTTGAGCTCCCTATTTCCCACCTGTATTCCTCTGTAAAGCCCCGCATTTTTTAAATGTATCGCTAGTGGCTCTAAAGCTATATTAAATAAAAGAGGGGAGAGTGGACACCCCTGTCTAGTGCCTTTTTGCAACCCAAGATGTTCTGACAAGAATCCAGGAGTGCCCACTCTCGCCTGTGGTGACTTGTATACCGCCGAAATATAAGATCTAAAGGTTCCCACTATGCCCATCCTATCCATTACCAGATTTAGCCATTCCCAATTTACATTGTCAAATGCCTTTTCGGCATCCAGCGCGAAAAATGCTGTGTTTTTTCAGTATGCATTTGACTTTTCTACTGCTATTTGGGCCGTCATAAATAAACGAATATTTTTTACCCCTGATCTCCCTTAACAAAGCCCATTTGATGTTCCTCGATTATTTTTGGTAGAAATTCCGCTAATCTACTGGCCATCACCTTGGACATTATTTTTATATCTTGATTAATTAGAGAAATCGGACGGTAAGAGTCCGGTTTCAGCGCATCACGTCCTGGTTTATACAAGACCTTAATGTATGCAGTGTCCCCTGATGGAAGCATTGACTTTGAGCTCAGGATACAATCAAATACTTTTTTTAACGTCAGCGTTATATCCTCTTTTAAGATCTTGTAGAAATCCGAAAATCCGTCTCCCCCCGGACATATCATATGCTGGTTGAGAGTAGAGGTTCCAATAGTATCTTTGTAGGACCTTATTCACCAGCTGAGGGTTAGTTGTTACATCCCCCCTCTCATCCATCAGGCTCATTATGTTTGTGTTACCCCTTCTTTCTCGAACTAAATTGGCCAGCATTTTCCCCGATTTGTTGCCAAACTTATACATGTCTAGCTTGAATTGGTCCCCAAATAAATTTTCCAGTCTCCCCTGCTGTAGATTAAATGCCTCCCTTATCAAAATCCACCTCTCCTTATAAGTCTCCGATGGATCCTGAAGAAACTCTGTGTATACAATTCTCAATTTGGTTGTGGCAGTTTCAAACAATTGCAAGGCATGTTTCTTTTTACTGGAGACATAGGCCATTATGCGTCCCCTCAGGACCGCCTTGGCTGCATCCCAGAAAGTAAACGGGGTAGGTCCCTGATCCCCATTGTCTCTAACATAATCCCTCCACCACTCCTGAAGCAATTCCCGAAACTGCTTATCCTTTGCCAACGAGGACGGAAACCTCCATAATATATCTGTGCCCTTCGCATGTAAGTCTCTAATATCTATGCTAATAGGTGATTAATCTGATATGACCATTTCCCCTATATCTGACTTAGAAATGTTCCTTAGTAGTCGTTGATTTACTAACAAATAATCAATCCTCGACCAAGATTGCTGGGCATGCGAAAAATGCGTGAACTGGCGGTCTGCAGGATTTGTCATTCTTCAAACATCCTTAAGGTCTGTGTGTTCACAAAGCTCTCTGATTAAGCTACTCATAGCATCATCTTTCCTTACTCCCTGTATTAACCGCTTTCTATCCTCCAGTGGATACATGACACAATTGAAGTCACCCCCCACTACCTTGTTGTTCTCGTCTCCCATGAGTCTGGCTAACAGCCTACCTGCCGACGTATCCATTACCAGCTTTACTAACCTTCCCTCCCCATCTTGTTCTTGGGAAATTATTTTGCAAGCCGCACTTTTATGGATTAATATAATGACGCCTGCTTTACCCTCCACTGCCGGTGACCCTCTAACTTCCCCCACCCAAAGCTTTTGCATTCGTGTGAAGTCAGCACTCTCCAAATGTGTCTCCTGCAACATGGCAATATCCATTTTGAGCCTATTCAAATTCCTCAACACCATCATCTGTTTACGGGGTGATCTCAACCCCTTAACATTCAAGAATACTATTCTCATATTTGAGAAACCTACAATTATGTATCTCTAAATGAAGAGGAGACGCAAGCACATCACAAGCAACATCAAACATACAGAACTATTCCCCAACCATACAATGATCCACTCCCCCTCCCCTCCTCAGTTAAGGACTTTCCTTTTTCCGTGTATATTTGGTAGGGCAAGCGCCCGCCCCCCTACCACGCCTACTTCCTCGCTAGCCAACATTTAACTTCTCTCTCTCTCCTTCCCCCTCCTCCTCGTTGTGTCTAATATCAACATTTCTACACCCCGACCCTTTCAAATTTCCCGCACTAATTTAAAGCAACATGTAAAATTCCTAAGTATCCCCCTTCCAACATCTCTATCCTAGCCCGTCGCCCACCCCTGGCATCTTGCCCGTCCTCCAAACCTCAGGCAGTATTCAAAGGCGCATGAAAGCAAAGTCAGTCCAATTCAGTCCCTGTTCATTTTGGTCTAGGTGTTCTCGGTGGACCCCCTTGCAGATGTTCATTCCAGTATTGCCTGTCTTGGGCTGCCTCCGGTTCCTTATCTCTCTGTACAGAGTCACTTTTTTCATAGCGAGAGGATCCCCCCTCAAAGTCCTGTTGAAACGTCGCTTCTTTGCCAGCTTGTATTTTTTCCAAGAATCTCTCCGCTTCTTCCGCCATTTCACATAACTCTGGTTTACCACTTGCAGGGAAAATTTTTAACACCGCCGGGTATTGTAGCACAAATCTTATCTGTTTCTTGACCAAAGAAGTACAAATGTCTCTGAATTGGCACCTTTTCCTCACCACCTCCGCTGAGTAGTCCACAAATAATAAAAGCCTGTTTCCTCCAACTTGTGCCTTATTACTGTTCTTCCTGTATGCTTGGAGGAGTTGGGTCTTTTCCGCAAAGTCTAAGTATTTAACAATGACCGGTCTGGATCTCACCCCCTCACTTCCTGTAGTAGCCATCTGTGGTGGGCCGATTCTATGTGCCCTTTCTACTTTCAATGCCAAGTCCAAGCCCAGTGAAGAGGGTATTGTCTTCAAGCATAATGTTGCCAGGTCAGCTTGTTTGATCGATTCTGGAACCCCTATAATCCTTACGTTGTTCCTTCTGGACCTGTTTTCAAGATCATCTATTTTTCCTTGTAGCATAGCATTTTTCCTGATTTGCTTGTGCATGTTACTTTATGCTCCTAGTATTTTATCCTCCACACAACTCAGCCTTTGTTAAAGCACAAGTGTGTGTGGTAACCTCTGACTGCAGATTAGATAAGGTAGCTGAGATCGATGCTGTAACAGTTGCTGTCACTGTAGCCTCCAATGCTGCTGTGATCCCTGGTGCCAGTAACTCTGCCACCTTAGCTGCCATTGCATTACATGTTGCCCCCAGCCTGGGGAATCCCTCCTCTGCCTCAGAATCCCCCTCCGATGCGTGCGCCTCCTGAGCTGTATTAATTAAGAAGCGGCTGCTCCATGTGGCGCAGGGCTGGTCCGGCGCCAGTTTGGACGCCATGCTTCTCCTCTATGCCGGGGAATCACTGACCTGCCTTGCCCCCCCACGATGTTCCCTCTGCTCGCTCCGTGCACCGGAACAAGCCCTCTGCTTCAGGCACTAAGAAGTAAGAAGTGCCGATTAATGTGCTGGTCTGTGTGGGGGAAGCGCTAATTTGGAGGAGCGGGGCCGGAGCTCCTTCTCTCAGCCTCCACTCATACACATGCCAGAACTGGAAGTCAGGGTCGCCCTTTTTGGGGTGCGTTCCGTGCTATTTAGGTAGGGCTTAATAGGATACTGTTAGGTTTCTGGATGTATTTGGTATATTTATGAATATTTATTTACAGTTTCCTACATCACCCCTGGAACTAGACAACATGATTGCACCTTCATCCGTTTGAATAATACGTCTGGTCATGTGAGTTTTCCTTAAAAATTATATCAATTATATCAAGAGACAATTGTGTGTTTTTTTGTTTTAAGAAGTCTATGTTTCATATCTAAGTATGTTTTAAAAGGTTATATTAAAAGTTGAATTTTAATTTCCCCCTTCCTTTTCCTTTGAATTATTTATACTATTATAAATTAATGTTGTTTATTTGGACCTATAACTCAATGATATTTCTGTGTTATCTGTCAAGTTTATCTTTATTAATCTATATTTCTTTACATGGTTTTCATATATGTTTTGTAAACAAAAATATTGGCTATAGCTACTTATGTGGATACCATTGACTATTATTAAAATCAAACTGATATTAAAATAGGCCTGTACTAATTCAGTCAGGGTCTCTTTTTTAATAAGACCTCAAAAACTCTGCAAGCTTTGTCAGATGGATCCATTGGTCAGACATGTGAGTGATGTCATAGCCTGCTGATAATGTAAAAAAATGATATTCAGGAATATCAGCAGCCATAACATTGCAAGTGTGAGGTGTATTCTAAGGGCCTCATGTATGAAAACGGTCTAGGTGTAAGATTTTCTTCAGAGCTCCCCTTTCATTTTTTCAGAGCACTATTTGAAATGAAAGAAATGTAAAAATATAAAAATAAAAAAATATATACTTTATATATATATATATATTATATATATATTATATATATATATATATATTATATACATATATCTATATATATATATATTGTGAGGGATCAGCGTCCAGAGCAGGTAGCAGGCTGGGCTTCCACAAACAGAGACAGTGACACACTGCGTAAAGTTCAGTCCAGGCTGTGCATGGGTTTTTTTATTGATAAAAAACAAAACAGGGCCCTTAACTCCAGGCTAAAAACATAAAAACAAAACCTGCCGGCGGGGGCCCCTACTTACCGAATATAATCCTTCTTTTTCCCCAGGGACACACTCGTGCCCTGGGCAAAGCTGAAATTTTCACATCATGAGTTATTTTTACAATATGGCTCCAAAAACCCACAACAGCCCTGACCGGTGCAGATCAGGTTTATGGCCTTGCCCAGCTACCTGGTGGTGGGATGGCCCCCCACCCGGCTTTTTGACACTCCAAAAAAAGCCGACCCGGGTAAAAGGGATGGAACCGCTTTTATACATGTAGTATTACTGACAACCCCAAAAAAGTGGGTTCCCCTTCACCGAGCCCGGCCTTTTGGTGACACGCACGGTCCAAACCTTTCCCAAAAGGCCCGCATAGGAAGCTTCTTGGGGAAAAAATTTTTTGTCCCCAAACTCCGCTGTACTGCCCTCACATACCCCCCCCTGTTCGGCTGTGGGGTCGGAACCCCTTTAGCCCACCCCAACAATGCGCCCAAAACATGCATGCCTTGCCCTGTAGTTTCCGCCCTAGTCTTTAGGGAAACCTCCCAGTAACCCTTTGGTAAGGTCGAGCGTGGAGAAATACCTGGATCCCCCCAGTTCTCAATTTTTTCCCCCATCGGTTTGGGGTATGCGTCAAACTTGGTACCCCCTTAGCTTCCAAAAAATCAACGAAGCTTTATGAGCCTCGGGTTTTGGGGGATGGCACGATTGGATCGACCACTCGTTCGGGACTCCTCAATCACCCCGAGGGTCCAACACCCTTCTTAACCTCTTCGATATTGCTGTACGAGTTCCGGTACTCGATAAGGTTTAAAGTTGCCTTTACCCCTGGTCGGTGACTTTGTCTTTTTTTTTAAAATTAGTATGTCCGGCAGTTCTGAGCCCGTGTATTTTTGTATGAACTCGGGGGTTCTGTTTCTTGGGGACTTGACAGGGACTCTGATCCCCATACCTCGGGGACCCCTTATGGGGTGGGACAGAGTCGTGTCCCCCGTCTTTCCAGGGGTTAATTTAAAAATTTCCGGGTTTATCTGTTCCGGCTTGCCCCTACCGGGCTGGTATACTTTATAATTTAAAAATCTCTACTTTTTAAAGGATTTCATAAGGTCCTTGCCATTTGGAAAAAAATTAATTTCTACAGTGGGAACCAAACAAACCCCCGACCCCCCGGGTTTAAAATTCCGTATTGGCCCGACCTATTTACATCGGTTTGGCTTCCGGGCCCTGCTGTAGGTGTTCTTGATATGGGCAAAAACTGCCGAAATCCTATTTGCATTTGGGAAGTGTTCTTTCGCTCGGTGGGGTTTGCCTTGCTCCCAGGTTTTTTGGGTATGCCCATGACCCGGGGGGCCCCCGCCCTTTGGGATAGTCAAGGGTGAAAAACCGTGGATGTGAGGAACTTCACGGATTGAGAACTTTAGAAAAGGGAAAAAAGAACGTCCCAGTCCTACCTCCTTTGCCCCACTTCTTTAACATACTCTTAGGTCTTATTAAAAACCTCTCCACAGGCCGTCATTTGAGGGGGGTACATGACGTGGCAAATGCTTAATTTTAGTTTTTTGTTTAACCCCCTTGTGACCTTTCCATAAAGGGGGTCCCTTGTCGTAAGGATTCTTTGAATCCCGGAGGGGGGAAAAAACTATGGAAAAAAAATTCCCGGGCAATCAGCTTTGAGGGGGTTTTATTCCCCAGGGTTTGGGGCCCTCTGGGTAGCGTGTGGGCGTAGTCCCACCACCAATTTTTACTGTGGCCCGACCCGACTTTATATCGGGCCAAAGAGGTCCATTGCAAATTCTCTCAAAGGGGGACCTCATGATGGGAAAGGGGACAAGGACTCCGTAGTGGGGCATGGGAGGGTTAGTTGGCACTCGGGCTGCCCACTTTTACGCTTCACGTCCCCATGTACCCCGGGCGAAAAAATCTTTAAAAGGATCCGCTCCTTGGTTTTTTGTGCCAGGTGACCCCCTAGTAATGTTGTGGGCAAGGTCCAAAGCCACCCCCAAAAAAGATGTGGCCTCCCCGTGTTCACCACTCCCCAGGGAAACTTTGTCCCCCGATACAATAGCCTTGATGAAACTGCCTGGAGGAAACACGTTTTTTTGCCCTGGTTTTGGGGTTTTCCCATTTAGGGCCCTTTGAAAATTCTCCTGTTTTTTACTAGTGTGGGATCTCAAAGCTGGCGTCCCAAAATTATACGTGGACCTCCAGGTCGGAAAAGCAGCCACTTTTCTGTTCCCAGCCTCCCCCTGCAAAACTTGGGGGAAATTTCACGTTTTAGGGTCACCCCTATGGCTGAGCTGTGGTGGAGGTTCAAACGGTTTCGGGACCAAAACAGGGCAGCTTCCCTTCATTAAAAATTATTCCTTGCATGAGACTTTGTATGCCACAAGTCCCAAAAAAAGGGGGAAATCTTTTCCCCCAAAAATCACTGTATGCATAAGGGGCCTACCACCCCCATTATGGGGGAGAGTCCAAAGAAGTCTCTAGGCTGACAAAGGGGTGTGGGGTATCCCGGGGTTCCATGGATGAAGGACCCCTATAACCCCCGGGACTGATGTAGGGTTACTAGGTGGCATTCACCAGAAAAACCCGTCCAGAGTCCCCAAAAGGCTTTACAGGGATAGTCATTGATTTGAAGACGATTTGATAGTCGTTTTTAAGGCGTCTCTGCTGAGCAAAAATGGCCCCCGGGAAACAGGGACTTGCCCAGCCGAGTCGCATTCCATTGGCTCTACTGACAGGGAAGGGTTCGCAAAAATGTCCGGGCCAGGCACCCCCAACATAAGACTGGGGTGGTTTGTTGAGCCCCCGGCCCTTGACCGGCCAGTTCATTGGAGTTTTTTCTTCCTCCCCCGTTCCCCCCCCGGGGGCACCCCCTTTGGGACTTTTTCACCCCCCCCCTTGAAAAAGGGACGTCTTACCAGACCCTCCGGCGTTGTGTTTCCGGGGTTGGGGGGGGCCAGGAGGCCGCTTGGAAATAATCTCGTGGCTTTTACCTCTCACGAGGTTAACGAGCTGCCCGCTTTTGGGGTCCCTTGCCCAAACCCCCCGGGTGGATCCCGGGGGGGGGCAAAAAGAACTTTCCACGACCACTTTCTCCCTATCGGCAGGTGTAGATCCTCCCGGGTGCAAACTTCTTCCCAGGGAAAAAAGGTGTACATTGTGAGCGGGCCGGCAAGTGGGCGCGAGGTCCGTTATGTACCCGCCGGGCCCGCCGTTGGGGTTCACCCCCCGGGAGCTGGAATCTCACCCCTTTAAATTTAAAATGTTCCCGGGCCCCTGTCGCCCCAGGTCAAAATAGCCTTTGGGGTTCTCCGGGAGAAAAGGGGCCAAAACTTAGCCTCAGCCATGGCAACTTCTCCCGCTCGGGCCACTCTCTCGAAAAACCCTAAAGATGGCCCCCCGACTCATCAGAAGGGTCATTTTTGAAAAATGCCTGTACCCCGGGGAGGCGGCGGGAAGCGAGCTTGGCGTCCTTTCACCTTTGGCCATCGCCCCGGACTTGTCTTGGGCTGTTGTTGATGTGTGCTGCTCTGTAGGGCGAGATGGTTTTCCCCTTCACGGGGGTTTGGGTTTTGCCTGAGCACGATGGCCCCTTTGTGCAAACCTTTTTCTGGTTTGCGGTCATAAACGGAGGCTATGTTCGCTTGATCGCTGTTTAGAAGTCATCCATTTGGTGGTCGGCTGCTGCGCACTGCCGTTTTATCCGGAATAAGGTTCTAGCACGACCCAGGCACTTTTTCAGGTTGTGCCCCTTTGGGAACGGGGTTTTTAATTTTCTGCAGAAAAGTTGGTTTTTGTCTCTTTAAAGTCTGTCTGCCCGCATCCGAAGCACCTATGGTGGGGATCGGTCCAAAAAAAGATAGCAGGCTGGGCTTCCACAGCAGAGACAGTGACACACTGTGTAAAATTCAAGTCCAGGCTGTGCCCCGGGTTTATTTATATGATAAAAAGTAAAAAAAACACGGCCTTTAATCCAGGATAAAAATAAAACAAAACTGCCCCGGATGGGCGCCCAAATAAACGAATATAATTTTCTATAAGGGACACCTCAGTGACCCCGGGCCTAAAGTGCAATAAAAGCATGAGTCACTTTAAAATTTGCTCCAGCAAAACACCCGCGCCCTGCCGGCCCGCAGACTCGGCTTATGGCCTTGCACCACCCCTCATGGGGGTGGGAGTGGCCACCCACCCGCTTTTGACCCTCCAAAAACCCGACCCGGGATAAAGGGATGGAACCGCTTTTTAACTACGTCATTACTAGGACCACAAAAATGTGGCTTCCCTTCCCGGGCCCCAGGCCACTCGGTGACAGCAGGTCCAAAACCTTTCCTAAGGCCCATAGGACAGATTCGGGGGGGAAAAACATATTTTCCGTCCCCCATCCGCCTGTCACTTCTCCAATATATATATATATATATTTAATATAAAAAATATATATATTTTTTAAAAATATAAAAATTTATATATATAAATATATTGTAAAAGGGTCAGAGGGTCCGTCGTAGAGGGAGGATTTTTCACCGGGGGGCTGGCCTCGGGGGGATAAAAAAAAAAAACCTTTTATATATGCCACAACATTTATTGCTGGGCAGTTTTTCTGTGTGGTTTTCCGGGTCAGGTTTTTTTATGGAGCGGCCCAAGAGTTGGGGTGGACGGCCGCCCCAATATCCACCCCCAGTCACCACCATTAAAAAGGCCGGGTGTAGGGAGGTCGGGGGGGGTTTTTCTGGACCTGAAACGGGAATGTGTACTGCCTGGCTGTGAGGCTTGGGACCTGAAGGTATCCATTGCCATTGGGGAGCATATTATGCTGAAAGCTTTTTACCTGACAAGGACTTTCTGTTAACCGTTTTTTTTTATGCAGAACCCCCCCTAAATTTTGTTTGACCAATGGATTAAAAAAAAAATTTTTTTATTTTGGGATAAAACCTTGGGCCCCTGAGCTTGCCTTTGTGCTGACCCCACAAATTGGTGTCGGAGCGGGCAAACCTGAAAAAGGGAGTGATGTCCTGGGTAAAGGGCAGCAACGGGGTTTTTTAAAAAAACCAGCCCTGGAGAGCATGGAGGAGCATCATGCACGGGCCGGGCCCCCAAAAGCACAGCGCGCAAGCTCACCGGGAGCCGGTGAGAGCCAGAAAGAGACCAACAATACTTTTTTCCAACAAATGGCGGTGTTAACCACGTCGGTCAACCCAGAGAAGTGGAGGCCACCCCAACGCCAGGGAGAACCGCAACGGCAGGAGAAATGTGCGGGGCTTCGAAAAGGGAGCCAGGGGACGACGCGAGGCCTAATGCGGTGTTTGAGAGGGTAGCTGCCCGGGAAAAAAAGTTACCTCCGGAGCAGGGGGCCGAGGTCCTACCCCCTTACCTAAATGGGACCTCAGAAGGCCTATTTTGATTTGACGCTGCAGGACGCCAAAGAATATAAAAAGCTAAAGGGGGAAATTTGGGCGACAACGCTGACGCTACCCGTCCGGGCGCAACGGTGATCGCTGGGGTAACGCAGGTAACCAAAACAAGCCCCAGTGTTGACCTGTTTCATTCGCCCAAAAGTGGCTTCGCCAAAAACCCTGACTCCTGCCCAAATGGCCCGAGAGGTCTCATGGCAGGTCCGAGGCTCTACATGCTGGGTGGCACGGGGGGATCCCCAGAGTGGGGACGAGTCGTCGGGCTGTCGAGCGTTATGGGGCCTTTAGAACCCTCCCGAGTGAGTCGGGGGGAACGAGGTCGCAGTATGGGGTGCCGGGGGGGTAGTGCCGCCCCAAAGAAGGGAAACCCAAGGCCACTGTGGAGGCGCGTCCGCAAGTCAGGAGGGGGACGACCTCAGGTCAAGGGGTTAGGCCTTTACACGTCTGCGGAGATGTCGAACCCGGGTACTAGCCCCCATGCACGACCCGGGGCCCTAGGATGTTCTTGGGCAGGCGCTGCTCAATGGGTTTGCGCACCCTGTCTGCAGCGTAACCCACCAAGGGGAGGGCCCCCAGGGTGCCAAGTCTCATAAATGGCCCCCAAGGGTGATGGACCCCTGGATCCGGGGTTTGGGACCTGCTGGGGGCCACACTCCCGCATGTACGATCCTGGGAAAAGGTGGGGGTGATATGCATCCACGGAGACCCCAAGCATTACCCCGTGGCGCAGGTGGCATTGGCACGGCGGGACCAGTATCTCCCACCCGGTCGGTGTTGTCACGAACTTGAGCACCCTATTATTGGGGCCCGGGGATTTTCCCCTGTTTGGGCCCTATGGGAAAAAAGCATGCCGCTAACTGCCCTGAAGGCAAGAGGGTCGGTAATTGGGCTGAAAACCCCTGATAAATTCCCTCTGCCCGTATTGGTGGAGATCAGGAGGGGGGGGGAAAGCCAACCTCTGGACCCTGTACCTGATTGGGGGGTATCCAGGGAAAAGTTTGGAACCACCCAGCCAGGATTTAAATTTTAAAAAAGGGGCATTGAGCAGGTCACTGACTAGATGGTGTTCCCCGACCCAAGGGGCAACGAGGGGTACCCCCCACTTCGCAGTAAAAAAAATTTTTTTTTAGAGTGCCCAAAGCAGGGTTGAGGTAAAGAGCAACTTCCTTGTACCGTGGCCCTACAGAGCCAGGGTTTCTAGCCCGGGCCCATTACAGTGTTGGGTGGTCCCCGGGGGCAGACAAAACCCAGGAGGGGTGTTGCAAAGGGTTTTTAAATGGCCCGGGGGGTTTTTCAAGGGAATAAAGGAGTTTTGCCATCGTGTCCCCTGTGCCGGAACATCCCCGGTGGCCACTTTGTCCCCCTTGGTGCCCTTACCAATTATAAAGCCCCCGTTTGAAGGGATTGCATGGTTTGGTGGGCCCTTGGTCAATCAGTAGGGGCCCCATTATTCTGGTGGTCGTGGATTACGCGACTCGGACCCAGAAGCGGTACCTTGGAATACTCGTCTAAACCCCTTGCCAGGGAGCTGTTTTTTATATTCTCCAGGACGGGGTACCAAAGGAGATTTTGACGGACCAAGGGACCCATTTTTTGTCCGGTAATGGGGCCTATGTAAAAATCCTAAAAATTAAACAGTTTCGGGGGGCCCCCGGTTTTCACCCTAGACGCGGTTTAGTCGAAAGGTTTAAAAAAAACCTTTAAAATCTATTTAAGGAAGGTGGGAGAGATGGATTTGGGCGTGATGGGATTGTTTAATTGCCCTACTTGTTTTTTTTCCATCGGGGGGTGCCCCAAGCATCTAGGCTTCTCCCCTTTAGCTTTTGTATGGGCGACAAACCCCCCGGGGTTTTCTTGACATCGCGAAGGAACGTGGGGGGAGTGAACCACCCCATACAAGAGTCTCGAAACCTTTTTTGCAAAGCGGATAGGTTCTAATGTTATGCCCATTGTAAGAGAGCTCTCCTGCAGGCCCAAGGCACAGTTTCCCGGGTAAAATCGGGGCAGGGACTCCCAGGTTCAAAAACCGGGGGGTCGTGTCTTTTGTTTTGGGAACCCCCTGGAGAGAGCAAATTCTTTGGGAAGTGGGAGGGTCCCTCGAGGTGGTGGAGAAGGTGGGTGCGTCAAATTTTCCCTGTAACCAACCCCGGGGGAGAAAAACCCCTGCAAGGATACCATGTGAATCTGCTAAGCCCTGGAGAGAAAGGATCCCCCCCCAAACCCTGTTTGGTGGCCCCGCCCGCCCAATACTGAACGGTCAAAATTGCTGAGCCTTTCACCTTCCCCGAAGCAGCAATGTGGGGGTTGTTGCAACGAACGGGACTTGAAAACCCCATAGGTCCCTGAAGCCCCCGGGAAATAGGGCTAATGAGGGGAAGGGGTGTTAGTTTAGGGATAAAAGAGGAGTCCAAAAGTGGTGGGGCCAGTCCAATAGTCCTGGGACCCAAAAACCGAATGGGGGAAAGGAGGTTTTTTAAAGACTTTTTGAAAAATCAATGAGGTATCCCAAGTTCGATGCCCACCCTATCCCCCCGGTAATGAACTCATTGAGAGGGAGGGCCAGCCCGCTATATGACTAGCGACCATACAAAAGGGTACTGGCAAATCCCGGCTGTCCAGAAAAGCTAGGGAAAAGACGGCTTTTTTCCCAAGAGGATAACAGTTGTGCGGGTGCCGTTCGGGTTACGGGGGGCCAGCTCTTCCAAAAAGGGGCCATGGACCCTATATTACGTCCCCATAAAAAATACGCAGCTGTTACCTTGACACATCGTTATTTTTAGCAGAGACTGGGGGATACTGCCTAAAGTCAAAACAGTTCTGGATGCCCCTAAGGGGGGCCCGGGTTCACTATAAAACCCCAACAAATGTTCCAGGGGTTGGGGGAACCGATACCCGGGATACAGTGGGCGAGGTGAGAAAAAGCCCCCAAAAAAACAAGGTGGAGGCGATCCAGAATTGGGGACAGCCCCTCTCAAAAAGCAGGTCAGGGCCTTTTTTTGGGTTGTGGGATACTAAAAGAAGTTCATCCCAAATTTTTGCGGAGATTGCAGGCCCTTGCTACCTCACGAAGGGCACAAAGTCTGGTGGAAAGTGGTCCCCAGGGCAGAGCAGGCTTTTCAGGCTAAAACAAGCTCTCTGTAAAAGCCCGGTTTTTTGGGGACTGATTCGCCAGCCATTTATTATACGGGCAGATGATCGTGTAGGGCTGGGGGCTGTCATGTCCCAAGAAAAAAATGGGGGGAAACCCCCATTGTATTTCTTAGCCGAAATTGCCTCCTGTGAGAAAAAATACTCTTTATAGAGAAAGGTGTTTTTGCCATAAAGTGGGGCCCTGGATTCGCTGAGGTATACCTGCTAGGTAGAAGGTTTAAGCTGGTGCAGACCCCCACCCCCAAAATGGATGCGAGAAAAAAAGGGGGAACAATGCCCCCGGGTAACTAGATGGTTCCTAGCGTACAAGATTTTAATTTTTTTAGAACAAGGGGGGGAAAAAAAACAGCTAATGCCGATGCCCCGTCAAGGGTATATGTTGGTGGCAGAAGGTGCCCAACCCCCCGGCTTTGGGGAGGGGGGGGGGTATGTAGAAGGGGGGGAGAGGTCCACGTAAAGGGGGGTATTTATCAACCCCAGGTGGCGGCCTCGGTGAATAAAAAAAAACCATTTTAGTTAGCCAGAACAGTTATTGCTGCTGAGCAGTGTGTCTGTTTGTTCCCCGGGCGGGTTTTTTTTTTGGGCGCCCCCAAGAGTCTGGTGGGCGGGCTGCTCCATTTCTCCAGCCCAGGTCTTACCACCATAAAAGGGAGTGGTGTAGGAGGTCGGGGGGTTTTTTTTGGGCCTGAAAAACCGGAACTGGTACTGCTAGCGTGAGGGGTGGTGGGGCCGAAGGTATGCCTTGGGGAGCTATTATGCTGCATGCTATTTACCTGAAGCAAGGGGCTTTCTGTTGAACCCGTTTTGTTTTTGCGAAGCCAAGCTGAATTTTGTGTTGAACCACGGATGAAAAAAACATTCTTTATTTTTGGGGCTAAAACCCTTGGCCTGGCTTGCCTTTGTGCTGACCCCTCCAAATATATATTTTTTAATATTATATTAAATATTTATTGATGGGATTCCCCCGCGTTTAAAACCACAATATTGTCCTATAGATGCCTGCGTACCTGGTATGGGGCTTTAAAACCCATTGCTCTCTGGAATGTAGTAGGTGCACCTTGCAACCCAAAGGGTATCTTAATATACCGAAAAAGCCCATTTGGGGTGGAGAAGGCAGTTTTCTCCTTTTCCTCCTCTGACAGGGGAATCTGCCAGTAACCTTTGGTTAAGTCCAGGGTGGTAATGTACCTGGCTGGCCTCAACCTTTCGATTAGTTCATCTACCCTGGGCATCGGGTATGAATTCCACTTAGAAACTTCATTTAGTCGACAAAAATTGTTACAGGACCCATTTTTAAGCACTAATACAATAGGAATAGACAAACCCAGAGGCGGGACGACAGGTAGGCATAGGTAGGCGATCGCCTAGGGCGCCTACCTCTGCCTATCCCTAAGGGGCGCAGGCAGGGCCCCGAACCTCGCCGGGCTCCAGGCCGCTGCCGTGGGCCTGAAGCGCCGGCGGTCTCTTTGACCGCTTCTGCGGAGCAGAGAGCGAGCGCTCCCTGCCCCGCAGACAGTGTCGGACCCGCTCACCGGAGGATCACTGGCCGACACAGCGGGGCCGCCGGGTCCTTAAAGCGCTGAGGACCCGCCGCGGCCCCGTACGGCTCAGCTGGCAGCGTTACGATGAAGTGATGTCATCGCGACGCTGCCTCTCCTCGGACGCACAGCGCGTCATAGGACGTGCGCCCGAGGAGCTGCCGGAGGAGCGCAGGACTGAAGAGGACAGAAGAGGAGCGCGCGCCCGGGAAGCAGGTAAGGTGAGTATAAATGTTGTTATTTTTGCCTGCCTGTGGCCCTTATACGCCTGCCTGTGGCCCCATACGCCTGCCTCTTACCCCCATACGCCTGCCTGTGGCACCATACGCCTGCCTGTGGCCCCTATACGCCTGCCTGTGGCCCATATACGCCTGCCTGTGGCCCCATATGCCTGCCTGTGGCCCCCATACGCCTGCCTGAGCCCCCATACGCCTGCCTGTGGCCCCCATACGCCTGCCTGTGGCCCCATACACCTGCCTGAGCCCCCATACGCCTGCCTGTGGCCCCATACGCCTGCCTGTGGCCCCCATACGCCTGCCTGAGCCCTTATACGCCTGCCTGAGCCCCCATACACCTGCCTGAGCCCCCATACGCCTGCCTGAGCCCCCTACACCTGCTTGTGGCCCCCATACGCCTGCCTGTGGCCTCATACGCCTGCCTGTGGCCCCTTTACGCCTGCCTAAGCCCCTATACGCCTGCCTGAGCCCCTATACAGCTGCTTGAGCCCCTATACGCCTGTCTAAGCCCCCATATGCCAGTCTGTGGCCCCTAGCTATATACCTGCCTGAGCCCCTATAGCTATATACCTGCCTGTGTGCCCCTATATACCTACCTGAGCCCCTATAGCTATATAACCTGCCTGAGTGCCCCTATATACCTGCCTGAGTGCCCCTATATCAATATACCTGCCTGAGAGTGACCTTATATCTATATACCTGCCTGAGTGCCCCTATATCTATATACCTGCCTGAGAGTGACCCTATGTCTATATATCTGTCTGAGAGTGACCCTATATCTATATACCTGCCTGAGAGTGACCACATATCTATATACCTGCCTGATTGCCCCTATATTTATATACCTACCTGTCTAAGGGGACAATATACATATACCTGCCTGACTGAGAGGGCATATCAATATACCTGTCTAACTGAGGGGACTTATATACCTATAAGTAAGGAGTTGCTGGAAATGTGAGGATTCCAAGATATTTGTGTCCAAATCTGCATGGACGAGTATTGGCCGGGAGCAATCAGCATGAAGGTGTGAACCGGATTGAGAAGAAAAGGGAAAGTTAAAGATGATGATCAGAAATGATGTCTCCTGTGAGTCACTAAATGTAACTGCAGTGTAATCCCTTATATTTCTGCAGAGCGTCTACATACACCTAGTATCTACCACTATATGGTCACTGTATGGCGGTAATATATGTATGTAGAGTCTGTGTACAGATGAGAGGCACATGTGGGGGTCGCGTTCGGTCAGGGTTTGGCAGGATTATTTGATCCTTAAAGGGGTTGTCTCGCTACAAAAAATAGCTTTCAAATTGTAGGGAACACAAAATGAAGACATTTTCCAAATATATTGCTTTGTTCATCTGTTTTTGTTAAGGAGATACAAGTGAATTAATCACCTCCCTGGCTATTTCAGTTCCCTCAGTAACCGACCTGTGTACAGCTCTCCCCCCTGCTGTTTGTTCTATGTGATAGCAGTGAGTGATGTCATCACACAGGTCACGGCAGCCTCTGTGCTGCTGGGCAGTAAAAAGCTTGATTTATCTAAAGTAAACAGCTCTAATTAGGGCTTTTGTTTCAGAGATCAGATAAAAAGTCCTGCTTGTAGTTTCCAAGAAGCTTCTGAGCTAATCTGAACTAATTTGCAACTGAAAGCACAGCATTGAATACACCTAGGAGCTATATGCAAATCACAGTCAGTCTGAACCAGGAAGTGACAGAGTATTTCATTCATGCATTCTGTGAAACTCTGTAGGGAGACAACTCCTTTAAGTAGTAATAGTTTTGGGTCTTGGTTTTGTAGGAGTGTGTTTTAGTAACAATCCTTCGTCTGGTAGATTTGCTCCATGTATCGGTGGATTATTAGGTGATTGTTATTTGTAATGTATTACACTGTCATACGGAGGTGAGCAATTTTGAAAAAGCAAATTTGTCATTGTGCAGTGACTGCTTAAGAGATGGACGGTATCTTTGTGGATTATGCAGAAAATTAGTGACAGGACCTGGCGCAGGGGTGAGAGGAATTAGTGTGTGTGGGGGGGGGGGCATTTTTTGGGGAGTGAGGGAGGGGAGGCGCCATTGGCAGTACTTGCCTAGGGCACCAAAATGCCTTGTCCCGGCCCTGAACAAACCACTTTTAGACTCCTCAATAAGCCCTAGGACTAACATGTGCCTTACCTCCTCAGACATCGCTTGTCTCCGAGCCTCTGGAATTCTGTATGGCTTAATGTGTATTTTCACCCCAGGGTCAGTAACAACTTCATGCTGAACCACATCTGTAGTGCCTGGAAGGTTGGTGAAGATATCCCTATTCTGCTGCAGAAACTCTAGTGTCCTGTTTTTGAGGTTTGAACAGGGCATTGCCTATGGTAACCTTCTCAATTCATTGAGTGGGCTTCCACTTGGGTGGTCAGTGCTACTACTACGGATTTGCTATCATACCAAGGCTTAATTAGGTTAATGTTGTACAGTTGGATAGGTTTTAACAGGTTGATGGATCTTATAATTTTACTTTCCAACCCTCTCCACCACTTCATAAGGACCTTGCCATTTAGCTATGAATTTACTCTCAACTGTGGGAACAAGTACCATTACATGATCAACAGGGTGCCTAACCCTTGCTATTGTATACCCGACTCTGGGACTCTTGGGCCCTTTGCATGCATTCCCTCACAATGGGCACAACACTGCTAATGCGATCCTACATTTGGGCCACATGTTCAATAACGCTTTTGTAGTTTCCTTCTCAATATCCAACAAACCTCTGGGGGGTCTCCCATATATCAACTCGAATGGGGAGAAGCCAGTGGAGGACTGAGGGACCTCTCGGATGAAGAACAGGAGGTATGGCAGTGGACAATCCCAGTCCCTCCCATCCTTTTCTACCACCTTTCTCAAGATTCCCTTCAAAGTTCTATTCAACCTCTCCACTAGGCTGTCTGTTTGGGGTTGAGACACCGATGTTCTCAGCTGTTTGATTTTTAGCAGTTTACACAAATCTTTCATCACCCTGCTTACCCAGGCTTACCCTGTTCTGTTAGTATTTCTTTTGGTAGGCCAGTTCTAGAGAAAATGTGAAATAATTCCTTGACAATACATTTTGAGGAGGTATTTCGCAGGGGAATGGCTTCAGGGTACTTGGTGGCATGGTCAAGCACTACCAAAATATATTGGTAGTCCCGGGTAGACTTGAGCAATGGCCTTACCAAATCCATAGCCATCCTTTCGAACAACACCTTGATTACCGGTAGGGGAACCAAAGGGCTCCTAAAATGGGACATAGGAGCGGTTAACTGACAAGTGGGGCAGAAACTACAAAAGTTCACAATCTCCTGATAACAACCAAGCCAATAAAATCTCAGTAGGACTCGCTCATGTGTTTTGTTGGCCCCCATGTGACCCCCTAGCACATGACTGTGGGCACCAATCACTGCTTTATACGTTCGTCCTTTATAACCCGTTACAATCAATTATTATTGATGACAAAATGTGGAAGCCTTTGTTCAACGTCAGGTTTTTTGTGGTACCTCATTCGGTAAGGATACACTTTCCCATGCATTTTTCAGAGTGAGGTCTCTCAACTGAGCAGTTCCAAAGTTCTTCTGTGAGATTTCCAGTTCAGGAACATTGCACTCAGGAGTAGACGGATCATTCTAATCTCCAACCAACACTGATAGAGGAAAGTTATCAGTGGTCACCCTTATTGTATCATCTTCAACTTCCTCAGCTAGAGGAATGGAACGGAGAGACTGGGGATGCAAGACAATTTTAGAGACATATTTGGGTTTTGACCAAAGTTCCAAGAACAGTGGAAAGTCATGTTCCACAGCAAGATGTATTGTCTCTTACCACCCCCACCTCGTAGTTGGGAGTCCCATAGACAGTTTCTATAGTCAACTAATTCACACATATTAATAGTCTGATATAAGGACACGCTAAAATATATTCACAGAAAATAGCAAATGTCCCCTAAAGCTTAACATTTAATATAATTGCTTATAAAAAAAAATCCTGAAACAATGTTATGTAAGTCACATAATATATGTTTATTACTCACCTGACCATTGTCCAAACTGGTTAAGATGGTATAGCAGACATAACAGAGCAAATCACTCTGTGTCCTATTGGATCCAATAGTAGCCAAAATAGGCCAATATAACTAACAACAGCTTAGTTGAAAAGTAGAGATGGGCGAATTGATTCTAACGAAGTGGACTTCGTTTAGAATTTCAGAAAAACTTTGGTTCTGCACGAAATAGAAGTTTGGGGTAATTTACGGGAACGAAGTGTGTTTTGTGTTGCTAAAATGGCCGCAAGCACATGATGTGACATGGGTAAGAGAACTCTGGGAGGAAGAAAGGAAGACCCTAAATGACATGTGCAGACATCAAGCCAATCAGAGATGGGCGGGCTTCTGTGACGTCACAGCACTATAAGTACAGACGGCACCCGCACTTCTCACATTCCTCTCGTTGTGCCCTGACATAAGCGGCTGCTGCAGTAGCAACAGCAGAGATCTCACACAAAGGAAATTGATTTTAACAGTGATTTGGAGGGAGGGGGTGTCACTGCTTTTATCAGTGACTGCTCCTCTTCCGTTATCATTTTGATTCAGTTTGTGGGGTATTGTAATTCAAGTCCAGGGTGGGTCTAATTCTGCCCCATATACATTTTAATTCCATCTGGTCATTTCTGGAGTGCAATTTATATTCAAGGGTTAATTAAGCGTGTTTGTGCTTTTATATTCAGTAAAATACACAGTGTTTTTAAACGCCACATACGAGTAAATTTTTCCTGGTCATTTCTGGAGCGCAATTTATATCCAAGGGTTAATTAAGCGTGTTTGTGCTTTTATATTCAGTAAAATACATAGTGTTTTTAAACGCCACATACAAGTAATTTTTCCTGGTGATTTCTGGAGCGCAATTTATATTCAAGGGTTAATTAAGCGTGTTTGTGCTTTTATATTCAGTAAAATACATGGTGTTTTTAAACGCCACATACGAGTAAATTTTCCTGGTGATTTCTGGAGCGCAATTTATATCCAAGGGTTAGCCTGGGTTTATTTGGAGTCAAATACAGGGTGTGTGTTTATCATATACAGATATCTTCATTAAACAGAGTCTAAACAATCCATAACAACTGAGAGTATTGGGTAAAAAATCTCATATTTTATTATTTAACACTTCTAAGATCCAAAATAAAGATACAAAACAGTACATGTTCATAAAAATCCAAAAAAATGGCAAAAGCAGTTATCCCACCTGTACATTTTTGAACAAACAGTATGTCAGACAAAGAGGTGGCAGGCTCTTCACATGTGAGTGGCAGTGGCACAAACATTCCTGGAGCAGGCACAGGTCACAGCACAGTAAGGGTACGTCGCAGCAGGGGTGACTCGATGAGGCCAGAACTGACGATGTCATCTAGCGGCAGTGTATTTACCAGCAACCCAAGGGTTCTTGATTGGTTGACTAGGTCATCCACTTCCTCCCAGATGACATCTGACTACCCCAGCCAAGAGTCGGTGGGAACATCAGACACAACCATTAGTTGGCATGGCCTGGGAGCGGGTCAGCGGCCCTCACCTGTCCTCAAGCCGCCTCTGTCCCGTCCGGTTCCCTCAGCTAGAGATCTACTATGTGGTCTGGGCTCAGCGCCACTATACAGCGAGGATGAACAATTTGAGGACAGTCAGCAGCTACTTGGCAGAGAAGAAGTGGGGCCAACATCCCGTGCTTCTTAGGTGGCAAAGTATGAATGTGGAGAGTGGCATGGGAGGTCATGTTGTGAGGGGTCAGCCTCTGCATACCAAGAACGTTGAAGAGGACAGCAGTGAAGATCCAACAATAATCAATGATGATGTAGCCGACCGCACTTGGGAGCCGGGTGAAGCAAGGGCTTCATCATCGTCAGGAGAAGAGGGCGTCAGCTTGCGCGTCAGGCAGTGGTGCAGCCAGCAAGTCGGTAGTTTGGCCGTGAGTCAGCAGGGTAGCAGCAGTGCGAGGTCGGGAGCTAAATGGCTACGGGGTAGATGACCCTCTTCGCAGGTCCAAGAAAGTCGCGGCACAGGGGCATACCGAGGCAGCGGCGGTAGTAGTCACTCAGTGTGGAGCGTTGGCGGTAAAATCACCTACTCGCCGGTGTGGCAGTTTTTTGCTAAGACACCGGTGGAGCCGAACATGGGTATATGTAGAATCTGTGGGCAGAAAGTGAAGCGTGGCCAGGGAGCTAACTTTGGCACCACGGCCCTGCGTCAACACATGCAGCGTCACCATCCGGTGGCCTGGGAGAAACGTGGCTCAGATGTGGTGGTCCACCCTGCCGCCACAGCAACAGCATGCCATTTCAGCCAGTCAAGGCTCCACCACCTCTGCAGAAGAGAGCTGTTTGTCTTTGCCATCATCTCCCGGTCCAGATCCTGCTGCTCCTCGCTACTCATGCCGCCAGCAGTCGTTCAAAGAGGCGATTGCAAAGAGACAACAGCATGCGTCCAACCATCCTAAGGTGCACTAAGGTCCAGAAGCTGACCGTGCTTATGTAAAAGTTGTTGGTACTGCAGTCCCTCCCTTTTCAAGTGGTGGACTCTGCACCATTCAGAGAACTAATGGCTTGTGCCGAGCCGAAGTGGAGAGTCCCAAGCCTTAATTTCTTTTCCAAAAAGGCAGTACCAGCCCTTCACAAATATGTAGAACAGAAGGTGGGCCAGTCCTTGAGCCTATCGGTTTCTTCCAAGGTGCACGGCAGTGCGGACGTGTGGAGCTGTAACTATGGTCAGGGACAGTACATGTCCTTTACGGCCCACTGGGTGAATGTGCTTCCTGCCCAGCCACACCAACAACTTGGACAGGAGACGCCGCTTTCTCCTCCACGTTGTCAAACTGCTGCTCCTGCGCCAATGTCCGCCTCCTCCTCCACCACCACCTCAGCCTCCACAAGTGCTGCTCCTGGGGACATGGCGACTACATCTCGCAGCCACATGAGTCCGGTGGGGACTGAACTGAAGGAGGAGGAGGACATTGGAGCACAAGCATTGTCTGGTGAAATGAGTGGTTTTTCAACCCAGGTGACAGGAGAGGAGGAGCAGGAGCAGCAGGAGGAGGGAGATGGAGATGAGGAAGACGAGGCAGATGACCCCCAAGCACCGTGGCACTATACAGTGGAGATGGAGGCAGGGAGACCCTCAGAGTCATTTGCGCACATGGCCCGCAGCATGCTGATTTGCCTGGCTATTGACAGCCGAATAGTCACCATCCGGCAGAGGGATGACTTCTAGCCCTCCACCCTCTTGGACCCTCGCTACCGGTCCAAAATGGGAGCCTTATTTCCAGCTGCTGAGAGGGAGGACCAACTCCAATACTATCGAGAAATCCTCCATAGGCAGTTGGTCGCTGCCTCTGTGCAGCATGGTCCATCCTCTGACAGGTCTGACTGGGGGTTCCTCAGCGTTCACGTACCACTGCCACGGCTGCTGTGGGAAGGGGGAATGGTAGGAGCAGTAGCAGCTCCATCAGCAGCAACCTAAGTCTGCAGTCACTGATGAGCAGCTTCATTCACCTGCCTAGTGAGGAGGGCACTCACCAGCAGCAGCATAACCTGGAGCAGACCCTGAACCAACAGGTGGTGGCCTACTTGGACAACACTCTGCCACCCCAGTTAGAAGATCCGCTGGACACTGGGCAGCCAAACTGGATGTGTGGGCCGCAACTTGCCGAGTTTGCAGTGGAGAAGCTGTCCTGCCCGGCCAGTAGTGTGGCATCAGAGCGGGTGTTCAGTGCAGCGAGAGTCATCATTACCCCAAGGAGAACCAACTTGTCCACCGGAAATGTGGAGCGATTGACCTTTGTCAAGATGAATCAGGTGTGGATCAGCCAGGATTTCTACACACCAATGCCTTAGGCATCAGATTACATCAGCCATGACGCCTCACCAAAACTTTGAGAAATGAGTCTGAATTCAAACTACCTGCCTCAGCCACTATTCTGATGCCGTTACCTGCTTGATGCTACATATCTGCTGCCAGTTGCTCCATCTGCCTACCACTATCTTTACCAGGGACTGGTATTGCCACCCACCTCCACACTCTGTCATTGTGCCACTCTCTGACCTCATGCTGCTGCTGCTGTTGCTGCCGTCACCTCCAAACTGTCATTTTGCCACTCTATGACCTCATGCTGCTGCTGTTGCCGTCACCTCCACACTCTGTCATTGTGCCACTCTGTGGCCTACTCCTGTTTTTTGCCACCTCCAGAATTTGTCATTGTGCCACTCTCTGATCTCATGCTGCTGCTGTTGATGCCGTCACCTCCAAACCGTGTCATTGTGCCTCTCTGTGGGCTTCTGATGTTGCTGCCACCTCCAGAATTTCATTTTGCCACTCTGTGGCCTACTCATGCTCCTGCCAAGTGACCGCTGTCTCACTGGAACACCCTGTGGTTTCCTAATGCTGTAATGCTGTTTCCACCCTCACCACTCTATGACATTGCCACTATGTTTAGTTTTCCCCTTCTTTTCACCTGTCAGAAGGAATGGGAAGGATCGGGATTGTCTAGCCAAAATCAGGAGTGGATACAGAACACAGAAGACATGCAAATATTTCATTTACTGGTCATCTCTGTTTTGTGTGGACTCCTGTTTTTTTTTGGCTTTAGCAATACTGATGGATTATTGACCGATTGCGGACACTGACGAATGAAACGAAGGGCAAAATGATCAGAGACGTCAACGCAAAATTACTGCCGACACCCTCTCCAGTCATTCGGGGGGGCCTCTACATGTATCAGCGTTTAGCAGAACAGGTTCTGTTATATTCTGTGATGGTTTAAAGCTCTGGCCTCATGGAGTGACCCCTACTGTGACGTCCCCTTACTGTGCTGAGGCCAGTGCCGGCTCCAGTAACCAACTACTGTGTTCTTTGACGCTATCGTAGAATCTTAGCCCTCAGCTTGTTTTTTCCAGCTGGCACTGCCATGACTTAATCAGGCTACATTCCTGCTTCAGTTTTTTGGTCAGTTTAGGGGGCCCCCCCCCCCCCCCTAAGTGCCCAGGGAATTGAAGAGTGAAGCGATTCTAATACCGGCGGCAGTCATGTGCGTTTCATACTAAAACACAGCATTGTATGAAGACAAAACCAAGTTCCCTCTACATATTTGAGCATGGCACAATGTTCTACAGCCCCCTACAGGCTCTCTGCAGCAAGAAATAGCTGTTTTTTAACGCAATTTGTCCCGATTTAATTTTTTCGGGAAATTTGGCGAAGTCGGCAAATCGAATTTTTTTTGAGAAATTCGCCCATCTCTATTGAAAAGTTGTCCCTAACAATACCCCTATCAATGTCCCTCTGCACGGAACCCACCCCAAAAGGGACAACCCCACAAGATATCCCTGAAGTGCCCTAAAGAAGACCTTAAAAATTATTATATTTCCTTTTCTAGCTCAAACGCGTTTCTACTGCTTAATATCATCCAACATTTTGGGGACTCCCTGGGCAACAAAGCAGTAAATATCCCGAGGAAGTCCACTCACATAGAGGTCCATGATGATTTGGTCAACAATGGCTGATGGACTCAGAATTTCTGGTTGTAGCCATTTGCGCAAAAGGTGTAGGTGGTCAGACAGCTGGAGCGGGGTGGCTTCTGTTTTTCAAACCGCCAGTCATGGACTCTGAAAGCCCGCACCAATACGGTGACTCCGGGCCAGAGCTATAATTTTAGCCTTCAGGATGTCATAGTCCTTGGATTGCTCTGAGGTGACATGTATGGACTGGTGTCACGGCTGGCCCCAGTCCCTGCGGTTCGGGTTGCGGGCGCAGTTGTGACTCCCTTGCTTCCCCGGCTTCGGGGATGAGTGGCGCCGCGGTCCACATGTCGGGCAGTGGCTCACTCGCCCCCCTGGGAGCATGGACTTACCTGGCAACGCTCCAGTCTCCTCACACTCCTCGGCCGGCTGCTGTGCGCGCTACCGCCCTCTAGGGCACACGCGTGGCAGCTCTCTGAGATTTAAAGCGACAGCGCGCCGGTAATTGGTATAGCCGGCCACTGACCCTATATAACGGTACCACCCCCGACTTGTCCTTGCCGGATCTATATCTGTGCCATAGAGAAAGCATTTCCTTGTGCGTTCCTGATAGTGTTGAGCGATTTTTATCGACAAAGTTGAAATCGGCAAGGTTTTTATGGTGATCGAAATTTCCAGATCATGCGATAATTAAGGTTAAAATCTGTGCATCATCTATTAAGATCGCGCCTTTTTCGGCGCTTCCTGTAATTTTGGCGGCCAGCAAATCAGATTACAGAATAGAGCGGGCTGAGATGTGTGTGCGAAGTCAAGACTGGGATGTGTATGGTTGCGATTGGGGGAAAAAATCCTTGGGGGGGGGCCCCCCTTGGGGTTTTAAACATAGAACAGCTTTTTTCCTGTTTCGGGCCTCAGTGTTTTTCTCGGGCGTCTCATAGGGATTGGACCTGCCCCTCTGCCTGGGGGCCCAAAACCCAGCTCAGCGAAATTAGTTTTATTTCTGCACAGAAAAACCTTATATTAGTTTTACCTTCCAATTTAGTTAGATTAGAGATTTGAAGATTTTATGAAAGTTGGGCTGGGAAAATTTTTTAAAGCAGCATCTACCCCCTGTAAATTCACGGCGGGGGGAGGGGGGGGGGGGCCCGCGGGCAAAACCACAGCAAGCTCTATCAAAAATTTAAAAAGAAAAAAAAAAAACGGGAAATTAAATTTTCCCCAAGGACTTAGTGTGGGACTTGTAGGGAATTTTCTTTATTTTTAAACGTTTGCTTTTTGAAATTTATTTCCTGGATATTGGGCAGCCTGCAAACTTATATTGGTTACCCCTTCATTTAAGAAAATTTGCAGGTCTCTTTGTTAGCTGAAAAAACTCCATTTTTTTTTCGGGTTTTTTTACTTTTCCCGGATAGGTGTTCTTTTGAAATTTTTCCCCCTTTCACTGTGACTGTTGATATATCCCCCTTGCAGTTAAATTACAATCCAGAAATTCTTGTAGTAAGCACAGGTTTTTTGGGTTTCCCAAAAAAATTACCGCGTATGTACAAAAAACATCACAGTTACGTGTTTTTTTTTTTACTTTTGCCCCACCCGCATTGTTCTTTTGACGCGAAATTAGGGAAATTTTTTAAAACAGAAAATTCTAATTCCCCCACAGGTAAATTTGAAAGGTGCAAAAAATACCGTTTATTATATAAAAAACAAAAAAGTTATTTTTGGTTTTTTTAAACTTTTCCCGCCCCCCCAAGCATTGTTCATTGACGAAAGAAAATTACGTAAATTTTAAAAACAGCAATTCTATATTCACCACGGGTTTAAATTGAAAGGTGAAAAAAAATTACCGTTTATTATATAAAAACAAAAAAGTTACTTGTTTTTTGAATTTTTTTGCACACCCAGCATTGTTTTTGACGCAGCATCAAAGTAAATTTTTAAAAACAGTTTTTCCCCTATATTCCAACGGGAATTGAAAGGTGAAGAAAAATACGTTTTTTTATAAAAAACTTAAACAGTTTATTTTTTTTTTGATTTTTTGAAAACCCCCAGCATTGTTCATTGACGCAGCATTATTAAATCTTAAAAACAGAAATTTTCTTTTTTCACCAAGGTAAATTTGGAAGGTGCAAAAATATTTTTTTTATACCAAAATTTAACTTTTAAACGTTTTTTTTTTGACTTTTGAACCCAGCTTTGTTCTTTGGGGAACCCCAGTTTCTAGTAAATCTTAAAAAAAGCAATTTTTATTCAAAAACAGGTGAATTAAAAAAAGGGCCCCCCCCCCAAAAAAATTTACCGTTTATTATAAAAAAAAACAAAAATAGTTTTGGGTTGTTTTTTGGACTTTTCCCCAGTCCAGATTTGTTGATAGAAAACCTTGAATTTAAAAATTTGAATCCAGAAATTTTTGTTTTGATTAGAGGGTTTTGAGTTAGCTGTGATTTGCCGTCTTTTAAAAAGAATTTCCCCAAAAACTATTCCATCCCCTTCTCAAATTTTTATTTTTTCAAAAAACATGGAGCAAATGCAGGTGGAAAGGCGAGAAAAGGGGGGGGTACCCACATGGGGGTTTAGAGGTACAAAGAGAACTTTGCTCCTTCCGTGTGGGACAACCCCGCATGCCAGGGGATCGTCAGTTCCCGGGACCGTCGGGCCCTTTGTCATTGGGGGTTCAGGGCCCTGTGAATCTAAGAAACGAAAAATCGTGGGCCAATCTGTCCTTCGTGGTTAATGAAAACCTGCATTAGAAATCTTACCCCCTGGCCCCTTGCAGCCCGGGGGGGGCCCAAAAAAATGCCCGGTCATCAGCATCTTCAGCATCCGTAAAAACATAAAAGCAGCCCAAATGTCAACTCTTTTGAAACCCCCCATGAGGAAAATCCATTTCGGGAAGCCTTTTTTGATACAAATGCGGTTGGGGCAGAAGGCATGTTAAAAGATCAAGGGGGATAAATTTAGTCTGTTTGCGACCCAGTTACTGAGCTATCAGGGAGGTAAAGGGAAACCCCGGTTTCAATCGGCAAAAATCCCGGGGGTCGGCAAGCCTTGCAGTGCCCCTTGTTTGTAGCCCGCAGCTTCGGGATGCGGGAAAGTCGGGGAGGGGCCCCAAAGGTACCTTTTGTTGTTTGATGATGATGATGTGCGAAATTTGCGGATCCTCCTGGTTTTTTTCCCGCAAAAATTTGCTTGCGAGCGTTTTCATCAGGGGGGACGAAGGGAAGACGATGGGGTAGTGTAAATACGGGCCCCCCCAAAAAGGGGAAAGAGGGCGGCCCGCATAAGTCCGCTGATTTTGTTTCCCGCCAGAAAAGGGTTTAAAGCGCAAAACCCCCGCTCCTCGCTTATCGGGGGGTAAAAAAAGGTCCGGCCCTCCATCCCCTTGGGGCCTTCTTTGAGCAAGCCTTGATTCCCCCAGCGTTTGTCTTATGCCCCCCTTTCCCGTAAACGAAATAAGTAGAGGCAAGAAACCTTAAGGGGTTTAAACCCACCCCCAAAACATTTTCTAGCCCAACATCCCAGTGAATCCCATGAGTTAAAAGGGAAAGGGGAACATTGGCCAAAAAAGGCCAGACGAGGGCGGGGCCCCCAAACCACTGTACACCCTTGCCCTCCCCCCCCTCCCCTCCGCCACCCCAACTTTCATCGGGTTTGCCCATGTCTCTCGGGGTCATGATCAGGTCACCCTTCCTTTCAGCCTCCCCCGGTCGGCCGATTACCCCCAGCACCACCGGGAGCCCCACCCTTTACCCCTTCCCCTTTCCCCCCCCATTTTGACGACCTGACGCCCCGTACAGCGGCCAGTTTTAGCACCCCCCCCCCCCCCCCCCCCCCCCCCCTTTCTGTCTTCCCGGGTTTTGGGAAAAGCAAAAAGAAAAAAACATTTTAACCCCAAACCCCCCAAAAACCCAAAAAGGCCTAAATGTGGCCATTCCCGGTTTTTGGCCCTTTGGGGAAAGGGTTCCCTTTTCCCGTTTGGTGGACACAGATGGGTTCCGCCACTTTCATGGCCCTCGCCTGCCCCCCTTACAGATGCCAAAGCGGGCATTTTTTTGCCAGAAAAACCCGCCCTGCCTGGCCAAGCCAGTGTCTTTCTAAAATTTCAAGGAGCTTTTGCATCTGTGCCCGGGGAAAAGTCCATTCACCCCCGACTTTTGGACTAGTAAGCACGGAAAAGGGGCCGCTATATCTCTGGGGACAGCTCACTGGGTGAGCTGGGGGGGTTTGTCTCGGGGGGTTTGACGGTGGCTTCAGGTCGGCCCCACGCTCTTCAAAACCGCAGGGATGGTGCGGGGTTTTTTTCCCCCCAAGGTCCTCGGGGTGGCATAGGGTCCCCCAGGAACCGGCCTGTTGAAATTAATCTCCCCTTGGGGGATGTCCACACAAGGTCAGGGGGCTGTGGAGGCTCTAAAAAAATGAGGCCCGGGAGCGCGGGCTGGGTGACAAAAACCCTTGTGCCAGGAAAGGGTTTGGTGTGCGAAAACCCGGGCGAAATTGCGGGCCCGCCTTAAGTCGGTGGCCCTAGGGGCACACCCCTTTGGCCGGGCCCAATGGCTGAACCTTGTGCCCAGAAATTTCAAAAGAGCTACCCGGGTTGGACTGCCTGCTGAAGAACTCGGGGTTTCTGAGTTCGAAATTCCCGCCTTTCGCCCCCTGCTTCGTCCGCCTGGCTGCTTTTGGCGGGGGTCAGCTCGGCCCCCCCGGAAAACCGTCCCCATTTTGCCCGTGGAAACACGCGGGAAATTTTCCCCCCTCCACATTTCCAGCGATTGTGGCGCCAGGAAATTTCCCCTTTACGCAGTACAAAGTGACACATGGCCCTGAAAAGCAGGGGTTGGGAAACCTCGGGGTGTTGAACCCCCGAGAGTGGAGGCAGGTGAAAAAAAGGCTCGCACCACCCTTTTGCCAGTTTTAAAAAGAAGCCCCCCAAAATGGTCATGCGGAAATTTGCCCTTGTCAGCATGGCATTGTGGTGATCTTAGTTCTTGGAAGGGATCGTTGGCACTCTGAAAAAACAGGTCCCCCCAGGACGGAGGAGGGACGGACACAGTTGCGGACACGGGCCTTTCCCCTCCGTAAAATTTCCACAAGGCCCAAAGTTTCCAATTTCATCGGTCTTCATCGGGCAGGGTTCGAGGGTCCAGTAGCAGTGCAAGGTGGGGGCATCAGCTCTCAGGGTGCATCACCCTCAGGCAAGTCAGGGCTGTGTTGAAGCTGTGTGGAGGCAGCGGAGGAGAAGGAGGAGGAGGAGGTTTTCCCTGGGACCCCGTGTTACCAAAGTCCCTGCCTTGGAAAGGGTTTGGGCCCAAGAATTTGAGGGGAGGAGGAAGATGGGGAAGATCATTTTTGTGTGCCCCCCCGACAAGGGGTTTTGGGGAAAATAAAGGCTCCACCCTTCAATGAGTGCTTGGAGGGCTCCTTTTCCCCCAACATGACCCTCGCTTTAAAGGCCATCAAAAGAAAAACAGTTACTGGGGGGCCCACTCTCCGGATCCCTGGTCAAAAAAAATCAGCACTTTCCTTCCACCCACCCAAATAGGAGAAAAAATGCAGGAAATGGAGCCCTTTGCTGATTGATAAAACTGGGACATCTGTTGATCTCTTAACTTTCCCCCAAAATGTCACGGTGGAACAACCTCAGGACGTGACGCGAGGTCCCAAGTGGCGTAGTGGCAGCAGCAGGAAAAGGGGGCAAAACCCAAAAGGGTGACCTCTGGCAATCTTTGTTTCCCCACCTCCCCAACGCATGCAATGCAGGGGCACACACCCAAAAACAACAGAGTCGTTTAAAGATCTGGTGCCGACTTCTGCGTTCAACACCGATGTTTTTGATGGTTCGGACCAAATGACTTCGGGCATCCAAAAATGGACGAATGGCCCGAGTGGCTAACATCCCATGTACTGTGGATACAGCAATAATCATGGTCCTTTGGAACAGAAATGTGGTTCTAAGGCATTTCTCCCTAAAATTTTTTAAACAGTGGTGAGAAGTCATTTTTATAATTTTTTGGGTCATGCTGCTTTGAAATGCAGAAATCTAAGGTTATTATAAAAAAATGTTGTTTTAACAGAATTTGTTCTTCAAATTGCCAAAGGGCAAGGGTCTGCTTTGAATTTTTTGGGGGCATTTTGCTTTGAAATGCAGCAATCTACAGGTCCTATTCGAAAAAATGTTTTTTCTAATAGACATTTTTTTCTTACAATGTAAAAAAGTGGTCATGGGTCATGTTTGAATTTTTGGGGGCATTTTGCTGTGACATAGTATATACAGGTCCTATTCTAAAAAATGTTTGTTTCTAATGACATTTGTTCTTCAAAATTGTCAAGAGTGGTCAAGGGTGATGGTGCTGTCAGAAAACAGGAATGGGGTAGGACACTGTTAAGGACACATATTGAAAAAGATTGTTTTTGAAAAGATCTTTAACATGTACAATCCCGGGATTTAGACAACCCCTTTAATACAATGAAAAAAAGAGAAACAAAGACATGGTGGGATTCCTTTATTTTAAAAATGTGTTTTCTAGAATTAAAGTACTAAAAAATTGCAGCAAAAAAGCTTTTAAAAAATTCTCTGAATTGTAAAGGGAGGTACAGGAAAACTTGCCCAGTGTGGGTTATTCAGAGGACTGGGTAGGGGAGCATGGCAGAGAACAAAGTCAGAGACCATTTCCCCCCAGCCGTTGGAAAAAAATGAGAAAAAGAATGCAAGATAAGGCCCTGGGGTGTTAAAAGGAGCGTTAACCACCATATTTCCAAGTGAGCTAAATTGGTCCACACTCTACGAAGGGACGAGCGCTACCCAGGTATTGACTGTGTACTGCGGAAGGCTGGAGTTCTCACACTTCCGCTTCCGCACTCTGCTTCAGCACGACAGTTTTCGTTGCTGCGTCATCAGGGCATTTTAACCTGCGTGTTAATAGATGACGGACGCCAGCCTGGGCTCTCACCGCACCCACTGTAACTCCGGCCCGGGTCATGCTGTGGCCAGGACAGGTATAGTCAATGTCCAGTGAAACAAAAATGGTGGTTGAAAGACTCCTTTTTCGGCACTTTTTAAATGGGGGGGTCATGCAGGTTTGGGGCTCATGCTGTGGCCCAGGACAGGTATAGTCAATGTCCAGTGAAACTAAAATGGTGGTTGAAAAGACCCCTTTTTTTTTCCCCCGGCATTTTTTAATTTTGGGGGTCATGCAGGTTTGGGGCTCATGCTGTGGCCCAGGACAGGTATAGTCAATGTCCAGTGAAACTAAAATGGTGGTTGAAAGACTCCTTTTTCCGGCACTTTTTAAATGTGGGGGTCATGCAGGTTTGGGGCTCATGCTGTGGCCCAGGACAGGGATATTGAATGTCCGTTCAAGAAAGATGATGGTTCAAATCATACTGCCTTCTGGCACTTTTAAATTTTTGTGGGTGTTTGCGGGTTTTTAAGGGTCAGGCTGTGGTACAAGACAGGGATAGTGAATGGTCTGTGACTTTTTTTCTGTGACTTTTATAACCTAAGTGTGTTGCCTAAGATGTAGCACATATCCATTTGACTGTTGTGGATGTTAATTTCAGCTTCTCCAGCCTTGTTTGGGTGTAATAATGAAGGTGTTGTTGCTCTCCCATAGATTAATGGTCATCGCTCATAATCGACGCTCACTATCGAAAAACCTTATCGATAGCGGCCGACTATCGACATCGATCGATCTCGATAGCCAACGCAATCGCTCAACACGATTCCTGACCTATCCGTGTTCCCGACCTCCTGCTACGTCCTCTAACCACGAACCTCTGCCACCTGTCCTGACCTTATTGCCTGTCCACGACTACGTCTACATTTTACGATTTGGTACCACGCTCGCCCTTGGCCGCCACTACAAGCAAGTCACGCTAGTGGAAGAGACCTGGTAGTTTCCCGCCGCAGTAAGTCCAACCCACTTTGCGACGGGCTCTGGTGAAAACTGGGTGCTACTTAGACTCCGCTCCCTGGTACGGTCTACACCGTCGCTTGCGCTGGTCCAGAGGATCCACTACCGTCCGCCGTAACAGTTAGATCCGGCCATGGATCCCACCAAGCTGACTCAGCTCGAACAGGCCGAATAGCTGACTCAGCTCACTACTATGATGCAGCAGTTCCTCGCCATTCAGCAGCAGCCGCAAACGCCGCCCGTGGCGGCCTTTCCTCCGACGGTCCCGGCAGCGTCCGGGGGTCCCAAGCTCAAGCTTTCGTTACCTTCCAAGTACGATGGGGACCCGAAACTCTGCAGGGGATTCATCTGCAGTGCTCCATGCAGATCGATCTGATGGCCGACCAATTTTTGACCGAACGTTCTAAGGTGGCGTTTGTCATTAGCCTTCTCTCTGGTAAAGCCCTGGCTTGGGCTACGCCTCTTTGGAACAGGAATGATCCTATTACGGCTGATCTGCAGGTCTTCTTCCATGAGTTCCGTAGCGTTTTTGAGGAAAAGGTTGCCTTCTACGTACTTCCTCGTTCTTCCTCAGCGATCCTGTTGGAACTTCCATGGTTGCAACACCATGTCCCTACGCTCAACTGGAAGACAGGCGAAGTTACGAATTGGGGTCCTGATTGCCGGAACTCCTGCATGGTGACACCTCACCCGGTTCGTCTCTCTTCTCCTCAGTCATCCCGCAAGGCCCTGCCAGGCCTGCCTGCGGAATATCAGGACTTTGCAGACGTCTTTTCGGAGAAACAGGCTGAGTCGCTGCCACCTCATCAGCCCTATGACTGCCCAATAGACCTCCTACCTGGCACCAGTCCTCCTCGGGGTAGAGTGTATCCGTTGTCTGCACCCGAAACTTAGGCCATGTTGGCCTATATACAAGAAAATTTGCAGAAGGGCTTTATCCGTAAGTCTCGTTTTACTGCCGGTGCCGGGTTCTTCTTCGTCGAGAAGAAGGACGGATCTCTTCGCCCCTGCATCGATTACCGTTGTCTTAATAAAATCACGGTGAAGAATCGGTACCCGTTGCCGCTAATCTCGGAACTATTCGACCGGCTCCGGGGTGCCAAGATCTTTTCTAAATTGGATTTGCGGGGAGCGTATAATCTCATCAGGATCCGAGAAGGAGATGAGTGGAAGACGGCCTTCAATACTCGGGATGGGCACTTTGAGTACTTGGTGAGGCCATTTGGTCTTTGCAACGCCCCGGCCGTCTTCCAGGAGTTTGTCAATGACATCTTTAGGGACCTCCTCTACACTTGTGTCATTGTCTACTTGGATGACATCCTGATATTTTCACCAGATCCTCAGACCCACAGCCTGCAAGTTCGCCAAGTACTGAGACGCCTCCGTAGTAACCACTTGTACGCCAAACTGGAAAAATGTCTATTTCATCAGACCAGTCTACCGTTCCTGGGCTACATTGTCTCAGATAAAGGTCTGCGTATGGATCCAGCTAAGTTGTCTGCTGTTCTGCAGTGGCCTCGCCCTGTCGGCCTTCGGGCTATTCAACGCTTCCTGGGGTTCTCTAATTATTATAGACAATTTATTCCCCATTTTTCCACGCTGGTAGCACCGATGGTGGCGCTGACCAAGAAAAACGCCAATCCCAGACTCTGGTCCCCGGTGGTCGAAAAAGCGTTTAAGGAACTAAAGTCTGCTTTTGCCTCTGCTCCTGTACTGTCTCGCCCAGATCCGGAGAAGCCTTTCTCATTGGAAGTGGATGCCTCGTCCGTGGGGGCAGGGGCGGTCCTCTTGCAAAAAGGACCTAGGGGCAAGTCCCTCACGTGCGGATTCTTTTCCAAGATGTTCTCGCCGGCTGAGAAGAATTATGCTATGGGGGACTGCGAATTATTGCCATCAAGCTGGCACTGGAGGAGTGGCGCCATCTTCTAGAGGGGGCTCGTCATCCCATCGACACATATACAGACCACAAAAACCTCCAGTATCTTCAGACGGCTCAACGTCTCAATCCCAAGCAAGCGAGATGGTCTCTGTTCTTTTCTCACTTTGATTTTCGAATTCACTTTCGCCCGGCAGACAAGAACATCAAGGCCGATGCGCTTTCCCGCGCTTCAGATACTATCAGCGAAGAACCAGGTCCGCAGCATATAATACCCCCTGAACGTTTGATCCACGCTGCCCCGCTGGACCTCCATCAGTTACCCCCGGGCAAGACATACATACGCCCGGCGCTCCGAAAGAGAATCCTCAAATGGGGCCATTACTCTCGAATGGCAGGACATCCCGGGGCTCGGAAGACGTACCAGTTAATCTCCCATTCTATTGATGGCCTGCGCTTGCTAAGGATTCAAAAAATTTTGTGGAAGTCTGTGTTATCTGTGCCTGAAACAAGTCTCCTCGGCAGAGCCCTTCTGGTTTACTTCTGCCTCTGCCGACTCCTGATTCTCCATGGTCTCAAATATCCATGGATTTCATCACTGACCTCCCACCGTCTGCGGGTAACACTGTAATCTGGGTGGTCGCGGACCGCTTTTCAAAAAAGACCCTTTTTTGTTCCATTGGGGTTGCCACGGCCCCCCCAACAGCTCAAAAACTCCTTCTTTGAACATTTTTTTTCGTCTACACACCCCCCCCCCCCCTTTAACATAGTCTCGGACCGGGGAGTAAAGTTTTTTTCCCCGGGTTTTTTGGCTTTGCTCTCTGCTCCCGACTTCAAGGGGAAAGCTGGACTTTTCCTCGGCTATCTCCTTAGTCCAACGGCCGGGGTAGAGAGGTTAAAACCAGTTCCTTGGCACTATTTACGCCCCCTTTTTTTTGGGGTCGAAAAGCGATTGGGCAAGTTTATTACTTGGGGGAGTTTTCTTACAATTCATTGGCTCTGACTCGACGGGCTATCACCTTTCTAGGTGGTTTAGGGGTTTAAAACAAAACCCGCCCACCACCCCCCTGCCTCTTCCCCGAAGGCCTGCGGTAGTTTCCCCCTGGCCCGGGATATGTCACCCATTTGGGAACGATTTCCCCCACTCCCTGCAGCTTTGCTTTTGATCGCATGAAGAACCGGGCGGCCCAAAAAGAGAAGATTTTGGGCGGGCCCTTTCTTTCCCGGGAGAAAAAGTATTTTCTGTCCGCTAAGTACTTTGGGTCAAGATTCCCAGCTAAAGCTGGGTCCCGTTTTCCGGGTCCATTTGGGGGGGCCCCTTGGTCCGGGAATTTAAACGCTGTGGCCTTTAAGCTCCGGCCCCCCTTTTCTGTTGGGGGAGGGTTTACCAACTTTGGGGGTTCCCCCGTTTGCCCCGGTATTCCAAATCACAACCAGAAGAACATGTATGGGCCCGATTAGAATTGAGCCCAACACAGGGTTCGGGGTCAGATTTTTCATGTTCCAAGCACAAAAAACTAGAAAAAAAACTTCCACACTTTTTTTGTTTTAAAACTGAAATTAAAGGAAAAACGCAGGCGCAGTAGAGAAGAGGGAAAAGGATGTATGTCCATTTTTAGGTGTTTTTAAAGGGAAAAGTTTTTTGGGGTCCCGCTGTTTTGGGGAAGAAAGTCTTACCCACAATTCAGGGGTTTTTTCATTTTTTAAAGCCTTTCCTCGGGAAAAGAAAACTGATAACAGATGTTACATCCTGGGGACCCGTAGGGAATGTCACGTCCTGAAACTGCCCCCTTTTGGGCTTCCCCTTCATTTCGCTAAAATATCCACGGAAAGATGGACCCAAAATTCCACCCAAAGCTGAGTTGCCCTTTAAGGGGGCAAAAACCTTTTTTTATGTGCGGGAATTTGGGAAAACTTTTCCCAGAAAAATCAATTTTGGGTTTAAATTATGAGAGAATTCAACGGGAAAAAAAAAGTTGGGATTTCACAGTTAAAAAGCAAAGGGGCAGTATTAGTTAAAACCTCTTTACCTTCCCAACCCCCAAAAAGGCCCAAAGATTTTTTTCCACTGTCCCTATTGCCCTTCCTAAAAACTAAGAATGCATTGAGTTTTGGAAAAAGGCTCACCTGGGGGTAAAGGGTGTGGGATTTCTTCAGAAGAATTGTGGGGAAAAAACCCCTCGGGGGGGGGGAATTAAACACGCAATTCCAGTGCCCTACCTAAAGGTGGGGTTTTTCCCCCTAAAAATGCCCCTTCAAACCCGGGGAATTAAATCTTGGTTTTTATTATGGGGTTTGGTAGGAAGGGAGGGTAGCAATTCCCCCTTTCATCACTGTAATCAGGGTCCTGTTCGGGGCAAAAGGGGAAAGTTCCTGAGGTGGCTGTTTTCCAGCTACCCGGGCCCAATGGGATTTTTGTAGGGGGGTTGCAGCAGCAAAAGACAAACAGCTCCCACCCCCAACATAAAAAGCAGCACCATGCCCACCCGTTTGAAACCCAGCGCCCCCACCCCCCCAGCCCAACCCACCCAGCCAGGAGGCCCAAGAAGCATCCACTCCCGAGCCCTCCCCAAGCTCCCCGGACAGACTCCCCATCTCACCCAGGGCGACAGTGATCCCTCCATCCACCCCCGTGCTGCCAGGCATACAGGCGCAGCACTCCCCACCCACCATGCCACAAACTCCTCCCCTCTCCGCCAGCACCACGCCGGGGCCAAATTTCGGTTCCGAAAGGCCCATCCGTTTTGGGGGCCTAATTTTTTTTTTTTTTTTTTTCCATAGACCCCCGGGAAACCCTTTCTCTACTTAATTAAAAAAACCTTTGCTGTTATAATAAAATGTAATTAACCCAGTTACTTTTCTTATTAATTTAAAATTTGGGGGTTATAAGAGAAGCGAAGCCTGCAGCAATTTGATCTACCCGCTTATACTGTTTGGGGGCCCCCCTTGGGCACTCAATAGAATTATATAAACATTAGGGTCTTCCCCGGGAAATTGTGGGGGCCGCTGTCCCCTTCCCTCCCCCGGGGGGGCCCCCGGGGGGGGGGGGCTGGACCCCATGGGCAAGCCCCGAAGGGCATGGAAAGCTCAATTAATGTACACCGACCCCTCCAGGCAGCTGGCAACCCACCTCCCCGCCCCCCCACCCCACACCACCACAATACAACCAGGAGGGCCCCACAGAGATCCACCACACACCCCCCGGCCAGGCCAACCCCGCCAAAACCCGGCCCCGGGAAACCCCCCCAACGTTGCCCCTCCGTCTCCCGCATTGGGAGGGGCCCAAGTGTACCCCCCAAGGGTTCCCCCACACCTCCCCAGGTGGTCTCACCCTGGGTTTTAAAAAATTTTACAAGGGGGAGCAAGTTTTTACTTCGGAACCATTTTGCCTCTTCAACAGGAAATTACACATTCTGCTTTTATCTCCCAGCAATGGCGATAGGGGGTGCCTCCATCCCGGGGGTTTGGCCCGGCACGGCCCCCAAACATCCAACTGTTAGACTAGGGGCCCTGGGGTGTCTCTCCCCATTCCAGCACGGGCCCTTTCCCGGGGGAAAAAAAACCCGGGTTAAACAGAAAAAACACTTTCCCATTGCTTTTTGGGGACGGGCCACCCCCTCCACTGCCCCTTGGGGGGACTGCTTTTCCCATCCGGGGGTAAAAGGGGGGGATTTGGCGGTGATGGGTCCGATTTCAAGATCTTCAAGCCCCCTACTCCTATTTTTCCGTTCAACAGTCCGGTAACACCCCAAAGAAATACTTTCCCATGTCCCCGGGGGCGGGGGTGCTTTTGGTTGAGAACTCGGGGAAACAGGAAATGGGGCGTATAAACTCCCCCCCAATTTATGTCGGTCCCTGGTCAGATTCATCCTGACCAGAAAGGGGCCCGTCCTTTCGGGTCCTTGGTGCCCGGGGCTTGGGGAGGAACCCATATCCCGTTTTCCCCCCCGTTTTTTCCTTTCCTGCTTTCCCCCCAGTAATAGAAATTTTTCTTCCCGGGGGGTTTTGTTACCCCAAAAGTAAAATCCCCTGTCACAAAGGTTCGAGGTCCATACCTGGGGGGAAAGACATCTTCTGGCGGGGTTTAAATTGGGGGGAATATATCACAAGCATAAATAAAAAGGGTTTGAAACACTTGGGTTTAAATGCCCACCCCAAAAAAATCACTATAGTTTTTAGTTTGCGGCTACGGGTAAAAAAAATAAAAGGATATAAACAATTTTTTGCCCACTGGGTCCCTTTTACAATGAAAAAGAAATTGGATCCCCCCCCCTAAGGGTTTTTCCCCCTCCAATTTCACCGCCGGGGGGGGTAATAGGAAAAAATTTAAAATTTGGGCCTTAAAATCGGGGCCCCGGGGCAATTCCCCCTTTATAGGGCCTCTTTTTTTTACACTCGGTCTCTGGTTCGAAATCTTTGCACCTTTTCCCCCTGTGGATTCTGGAAGACAAGCAGGGGGGGGGGGGGGGAAACTGCAGCATGAAAATTTAGTCAACTTTTAGACTTTTCTTTCACAAATTTTTCAGTCCTGTCACTTTTTTCCCCTAACTCTTGCTCCCTGACCTCAAAAAACAGAAGGGGGCTTCCCCCCAGTATTCAAATGGGGTTGGGACCTTGTTTTGCTTTTTTTGGGGTGTGCTAACGGGGTTATAGAACAATGGGAAAAGGGTTTGGGCCCGGGAAAGGGGGGCCCTCAGCGGGTCTTTTTTGACAAAACTTTTTTTTGAGGGCCTTTTTCCCATTTTTCGACCTTAGTGAGCTTTGGGGAGGGTTTCCCGGGTGTGGGGGCCCCAAATCTACCCCTAACATGTTCCAAATTTTCCTCGGAAGCCCGGGGAAGGAATGGGGACCCTGGCCCGTCGATCCCCCTGGGGGGACTCCAAATCAAAAAGGGTATTTCAGTAATCACCCTTCTTTGCCGTTACTTTGGAGGTTTGTTGGTACTGGATAGGCTTCTGGCCTCCTAAAAAAACATGTTTTTTGCAAAAAAAAACTATTCATATTTCCCGCTTTAGGCATCGGGATGTGGTCACTTGAACCCCCTTTGGAAAGGGTATTCTGGCTTCGCAAGGGCTGCAGGGGGAAATTTGAGCATTTGGGGAAGGGGTTTGGGCAGGTGGTACGTTTGTACTTGCTTGATTGTGGTTTGCAATCAGGGAAAATGATTCCTGGAGTTTGGTAAAAACCCTTCTGCACTTTGCTGATGCCGTTTTCTTTCCAAAAGAGTAGCTCCAGGGGCCCCAGGCGCAATGGCAGGTTACATTCTTTCTGGAAAACGAAAGGGCCCCTTTGACCCCCAAAATTCCCTCTTTCGGGGGTTTTCCAAAAATTTTTCTTCCACTGTTGTTTCTCCTTTCCCGTTCCCAGATGTTGTTCTGCTGATATTTTTCTTGGGGGGGCCCAGGGGTTTCCCAATCAGACCCTGGATTTGTCAGTTCCTGTTTTTTTAATAAAATTCCTTCTTCTGAGCCCCTGGGGGGTTCCCAATAAGGGGCTCAGGTTTCCACCCACTTGGATGACCTACACAAGAGCTGCTGTTTTTGGGCTTGGTCCGCTTTTGGGTTTTCCCTCGGTCGGGTCTGTTTTTCACTTTGCCATGGGCCTTAACCTTTAAGAGGGCTCCCTTTGGGGGGCAGTCAAGTGCGGCCATTAGAGATTGTTTCGGTACTGCATGCTTGACGGGTTTTTTTTTTCCCCCCGTTTGCTGTGATGAATCCTCTTTTTTTCCAGTGAGCCCCAAATTTATATGCTATGCCATACCCCCCCCCCCCCCCCCCCCTTTTCCCCTTTTTTTAATTTCAGTCCATATTTTGGGCTGTCTTTCCTTTGGCATTTTACGGGGCTTCCTCAGAGCTTGTAATTCAGAACTTGAGCTAAAAAAGTGGGGGGGCGGCTTCTGCCAAAAGGTTTCATCTTCTGGGGTTTGAAAATCCTGTTGAAAATTTCCCATCTTCATTTAGCATATCTTGATCCTTTCAGTCCGGAGATAAAGGTTGCATGGGGATCTCCGGTCCCCATTTGTGAAGGGGGCCCTCCCAGTCTGTTCTTGCAAGACGGTTAGCAGTCATGGTAGTCCTCATCCGGATTGTATTCCATTCCTTTAGCTTTCTTCTTTCCTCCCCCTGTGTAGTGGAAGAAGAGTGGCCCGGATTTTGAAAGTTTAACGTTTTTAAAGGGGATATTGATTGGGAACAGGAGCGAGCACTGTAAACCAGGTGACGTTGATGAGTCATGTGCTTCGGGGGAGGGCTGTTGCAGCACTGCGGGCCCGATCAGGGGTGCCCTTTGGGTAATTTACTTCTTTTCCCAAGGGACTATATCCGCGTTTTTTCCAAAGAGGGAAACTGTGCTGCTTTGGAAAAGCCTTTTTGGGGGGCAGGGCGGGGCCTGGCCCCCGGGTCCCAAACGAGCAGGTAGTTTCCGAAAGGGGGGGTTGGCGGCCCCCCATGTTTCCCGGGTAAAGGGTCCAAAAGGAAAGTCCTTTGGCTCTGAAACAAATTTGGTTGAAAAGGGGGGTTGTAGTTTTGGTAATCCAAGAGCTGGGGCATTGATATCGCAGTCTGCAGAGCATGGAAAAAAGTCCTGTTGTTTTCATAAAAAAAGGGTTGGGTGCTTGATCAAAAACCGGGTCCCCCCGTTTTTAAAGGGAATCAAAATAAAGGCTGCATATTTTGGTTTCATCCCGGGAACCCTTGCAAACAGTAAGTGATGAGGCTAGGAAACTCTGTAGTTGTTTGGTTTTCTGGATAAGGAAGGGATGTTAAAGGTTGCACAGTTCATCTGTTTAAAGGGGTTTTGGTTCCCTTTGGGGTATGAGTGCCTAGAAACACAACCCTTTTTCGGCCCCCATGGGTTATCCTTGGAGACCTTTCAGTTGAGAAACGCCAGTGCTGCAGCAGGGATAGGATTTTCCTTCCTTTTCTTCCCGGACTTCCTCCCAAAAAGGAGATCATTTGGGCATACTGAAAAGGGTCACTTCAGGGTTTTTGGATTTCCCCTGGCTGTAGAGAAGCTTTTTACAGCCCGGTTAAAATGAAATTTTGGGGTATTTGGGGCCCCCGGGGGTGTTTCCCCTTTTTCCCGGTTTTTGAGTTCCTTTTTGGTTTAAAAACAAGCAAATTTCTGGGCGTTTCATGAAGAGGGCGTAAGGAAAAACATTTGTCAGTCAAAACTGTGAAAAAATGAAGCGAGGGGGGCTTTTGGGGAAAACAGGGGGTTGGGGGGTTGGGGGCCACTGGTGTTTCCGGATAAATGGCTGCATTAACACTCGGAGGAACCCTTGGGACCAATCGATATCTCTGCGGTTCCCCTTTCTTGGGTTTTTTACAGGAAAAAGAGGGGGGGTTTCAGGGAGAGATGCAGGAGACGAGTACCCCCGAGTTCAAAAAAGGGCTGTATTTTAGCCTTCAGTCCCTTTCTTGAAACCCGCTTTGGGGGTTCTGTGGAAGTTAGGGTGGAGACTCCATCCTTCAGGTATACCCTGCACCGGTTTGGGGCAGGAAGAAGGCCAACATTTCCGGCCCTGTTTACCAAAGTCCTGGTGGGGGGGCTGGGGAAAAAACAGATGAATCCAAAGATGGAGAGGGCTTGGCTAAGGAATCATCCCGGAGGGGGGAGGGGCCCCCCGTGCACTCGATAGGTAATAAACCCTCTTTGTTTCCCCCGGGCCTGTAAATTAAGTTCCATACCTTTTGAGGAAAAAATGTATGTTGGGGCCGCATCAATTGGAGTAGGGCTGCTCCCAACGGTTGGGTGGGAAAATGTCAGAAAAAAAAGGGGAAAAGGTTTATAAGTCGGGAAAAAGGGGCCAGCATTAATTTTGGGATTTGGGGAGGGGCGACTTATGTATGCGACCCTCAAAAACCCCCAAAACAATTTAGGACATCAGAGGAGATCTGGACCTCGGGGGAGGTTCTTTGTGCTATTACAGGGTGGGGGGGCCCCGTGTCCACCCGAAAATCAGTGGGGTGACCCCCGTTGGTATAGTCCCCTACCCCCCAGGCCTCTCGAAATTTCCCCCCTGCTTCAAAAGGGGGGCACCCGGTGGCCAACCCCCATTGGGGAAACCCCCCCTCTGGGGGCCCCCCCCCGGGTGGGATGTCTAGGGTGTTTGGGGGCTGAAAAATTTACGGAAGGCGGACTCGGCAGTCTTTTCTTGAAAAGGCCGACCCGGTGCACCCCCCAAAAAAACAGGCGGGTCTCGGGGGCCCCCGCGTCCTTTGGCTGGCGGTAGGGGCCCCCGCCCGATATTTTCAGGAACCTGGGCTATTCAACCCCTAAGTGGTTTGACAGTTTTTTTTTCCCCCTTCTTTTTTTTTCCTGATTTAATTCCTTCGGGGAAAACCTTTTTTCCTTTCCAAGGCTTCTTTGTTTTTGGGGCCCATAAAATTCTGGGGCCCTTTTCCGCAAGACTAGACCCCTGAGATATCCTCTAGGCCATCTATCGAGCCCTTTCTAACGGGGGAAATTTAATCTTATTATGAGTGGAAAATCCCAAAACTCATATGTGGCTTAGCCGGCAAAAAAATCCATGGGCCCCTCAAAGGGTTTTGCTGACCCCAAAACCTTTAAAGGGGGGGTTGGTCACTTTAAAACAAAAAAAAAGTGCCCCGGCTTTAAACTGATCACAAAAAAAATAATTTCCCGACTCAAATTTTAAAATTATCAAAATCCAGAGGGGTTCAGTTTTTTCAAAAGGTGGGAAGGGTACCATCGAGGTTTTTGACAAGCACCAGGGTCTTAAATCTTTCCAATTAGCTCCATAGATTTGCCTGGTTTTGTGGGCAAATTTCTTAGAAAACTGCTTGGGGGAATTTTTATGGGGTCTGGCAATTTGCTGACAGGCAAAACTATCTGTTTAGGGGTGAAAAGCAAATATTTGTGGGGGCAGGGGGGAGCCCGCCTCCTTTATCAGAGATGGCCCAGCTGGCCGGTCTGTGCTTTCGGGGCCCTTGGGGTGGGGGCCCGCTCCCTTGTGTCTTGGATCCCCACATTCTGGGGAAAATCTTTCCCGGGCCTTTTTTTCTTCTACAGGTTTGTCGTGTGCCCTGGCCCAGGAGGAGACTTTCCCAACCCCTCTTAAAAATTTCACCCTTCGGCTTTGCTGATGAAATTCAAACTGCCGTAAGTGGACTCTAATTATAATTTTGTAGGAAACATAAAGATACCGGGGGGGATAAGTGGGAGGGGGGATGGCCGGCTTGTAAAGATTGTTTTTCATCTACCCCATTAAAACCAAAACCCAAAACTTTAGTAATTGCAGATGTAAGCTGGTTGTTTTCCCTTTTCAATATCTTTGGGCCCCTATAGCCGGGGCCCCCCAGCATGGACTAAAAAAAAGGGGAAGGGGGTCTCCGGGGCCGTCAGGATTGCAGATCCCGGTTTCCCCTTGGCCCTTTCCCTTAAAATTTAAATTTCCACAGTCCTGGTAGCCCCAGAACCAGCTTTTTTTTTTATTCTGTGCCAACCCCCCCCGGTGTGACAAATTTTAGGGTTGGCGGGGTTTAATATGGCTCCCCCCGGTGAGGGTGATGGGCCCCATACCCAGCGAGAACAGTACTTGGGCCATGTTTTTGGGTCTTTAACATGCAAAATGAGCGTGGGATCCCACCTTTCCAGATTGAGCTCGCTCCCAGCAGGGGGGTACAGAACTCGGGGCCCCCCGGGGGCCCAATTTCCCCCGGGAAACCCCCCCCTTTTCCCAAAAGCCCGGGTGAGACCACCGCACTGCGGGTCATCCACTCTCCCCCTGGGGGTTTTTGGGGGTTTAAAGTGGGGCTTAGGGGGGGGGGGGGCTTTGGGAAGGGGCCGGTGGGGGGTCTTCAGTGGGGCCTTCCCCGCCTCCCAAAAAAATCTTACCGGGGCGGGGTGGCTGGGGGGGAAAGGGTGAAAGGGTTTGGGGGGGGGCGGCGGCCTCGGGGGCCTCGGGTGGGGGGGGTTTCAAAAAGGAGGTCCCTGATAATCTGCCCCCGGGATGTAACCCGGGGTTTCAGGGGGGCGGGGCCCGGGGGGGGGTTTTTGGGGGGGGAAACTGGTGGTTCCTACAATTCTCCACCCCAAACAGGATTTTGATTTCAAATTTCGCCACATGCCCCCCCCCCGGGTTTTGCGGGGGCCATTTTTAGGGCGGGTTGGGGCAGAGGCTTCTTTAAATTAAATCAGAACATTTTGCATCATTTCAGGTTTAAAAATACAGTGTTTCTTTTTTTTCCATCCCTCCCAAAACTTTTTAAATTCCACAAAAAATTCCCTTTTTTCAAACTTTTGGCCACTCGGAGGTGAGCCTGTGCCATCTCCAAAACCCTCCTTTTTCAAAATTTAATGCCCCCCTTTGATTCTCCACTACCCTCTTGCCCCCTTTGATGGGCCCGCAAACTTCCCCTTTTTTGGCAATTCCCCCAATTTATACATTCGGAATGCATTTTTCACATATTTTTTTCCCCTTTTTTTTCTACTTTCAATTTTTTCAAAAAGTCTCGCCCCCTTAAAGGGAAATTAAGCTCTTTGTGAAACATCTTAAACATTTTTGGGGTTCTTCTTGGGGGGTCTCCAAACCTGACAAAGGAAATACACCCGCCGTGGCCCCCCGGCCCTTTTCCCCGGGTCCCCGGGCTCACAACCCAAGGATTTATCAAATTAAAAAAGGTCCCTAATTAACCAAAAAATAGTCCCCCCCCTTTTTTGCCACAATGTGGGGCCCTAAACCCTTTCCCCGGGTTTTTTCCGAACATTATGGGATACTTATATATGTTTTTGAATTTAAACCTAGCGGATTTGTTCCAACCCGGACCCACCTGAATATTCTAGCAATATACAAAATTCTTGTCCTTAAAAAAAACCCGGAGACCCCGTACCCCCTCAACAATTAACCCTTTGAGACTGTCCCGGTTTTCCCCCTATATTTAGCAACCATAAAGGGCTAAAGGGGGTTTGGGACTACAAACAGTGACAATTGAAAATTTTTTCCCCGGAAAATCACAGCAAAACAAAGGGTTTGAAAAGGGACCGGGCTGGATCAAAGTTTTTTAGGTTGAGCCACTTTAAAAGTGACCCCCCGCGACCAAAATTCCACAAGGGGAAAAATACTAACCCGGGGGGACATCAAATGGCCAACGGGAGTTAAATCTTTTTAGAGGGATCAACTTTTCGAGACTTTAGAGGTGCAGTCCTCAATTTTATATCCTTCCCGGGCCTCAAACGGCCCCTGGCAGGTTCGGGGCCTCGGGGTTTTAGATCCCCCGCAGATCAACCCCACGGATGCGGGGCCAAAATGTTGGGGGGGGTTTACCAAAAATTGGGGGGGTTTAACCCCTTTGCCCCCGGGTTTTCCCAAAACACAACCAGGGAAAAACAGGTTTTCGGGCCCAAATTTTTAAAATTTTGGGCAAGGGGCACAGGGTTTTGGGTCAGATTTAAATTTTTTTTTCCCAAACACAACTAACTTAGACAAAAACCCTTTACACAATTTTTTGTTAAACTGCAATCAAGATAAACGCCAGGCGAAATTTGAGAAGAGAGGAACGGATGTATGTCCCCCTTTTGGGGCTTTTAATACAGTTTTTTTGGTCCACGCTGTCTTGGGGAAGAAAATCTTAGCCACAACTTCGTGATTTTCCATTGTTTAAGCCTTTCCCCAGACAGGAAAATGAAAAAGCGATGTTAATCCTGAGGAAGCCCATACCCGGGTGTCAGTCCGCACTGCGCCCTCTTGGCTTCCCCTCATTCTCGCTGAATATCCCCGGCAAGATTTGGGTTCCCAATTTTTCCAAACCCAGCTGGATGACCTTTAAGGAGCATAAACCCTTTTTTTTTGTGCAGAATGTGGGAAAACATTTACAGAGAAACCCAAATTTGGTTAATTTATTTAGAGAATTCACACAGGAGAAAAGCTTGGGGGTTTCAAGTTAATAAACAAATTTCAGTATTAGTTCAAACCCCTTTACCTTCACACTTCTATTTCGAAACCCCAAATTCCCTTAGTCCCCCCTTTGAAAAACCCGTGGTCCCTTTAATCGCTTCTCTCGGAAAGTCGCCTCTTCCCCCCTGAGGCGGAGGCCTCCAATGTGTTTGCAGTCAAAGAGATTCTGGCCATGAAAATTATCAGAGGGAGGCAACATTTTCTTATCGACTGGGAGGGATTCGGGCCGGAGGAGAGATCCTGGGAGCTGGAGGACAACATCTTGGACCGTGATTTAGTTTTAAGATTTCTTCGTTCCAGAAAGAGGGGGAGGCTTAAGGGGGGGGGGTACTGTCATGGCTGGCCCCTCTCCCCACGGTTCGGGTTGCGGGCGCAGCTGTGACTCCCTTGCTTCACTCGCCCCCCTGGGAGCATGGACATACCCTGCACCGCTCCTATCTCCTCGCACTCCTTGGCCGGCTGCTGTGCGCGCTACCGCCCTCTAGGGCGCGCATGTGGCAGCTCTCTGAGATTTAAAGGGACAGCGCGCCGATAATTCGTTTAGCCAGCCGCTAACACGATATAACGGTACCGCCCCCGACTTGTCCTTGCCGGATCTATTTGTGCCCTGTGCCATAGAGAAAGTGTTTCCTTGTGCATTCCTGACCTATCCGTGTTTCCGACCTCCTGCTACATCCTCTGACCACGAACCTCTGCCGCCTGTCCTGACCTTATTGCCTTTCCACGACTACGTCTACGTTTTACGATTTGGTACGCTCGCCCTTGGCCGCCACCGCAAGCAAATCACGCCAGTGGAAGCGACCTGGTGAAAACCAGGTGCTACTTAGACTCCGCTCCCTGGTACTGCTTACACCATCGCTTGCCCTGGTCCAGAGGATCCACTACCATCTGCCGTAACAACTGGGCTCTGCCAGTAGTCTGGCATCCTTTCAGCCCAAAAACTGGTGCAGCCTTGTTCTCTAGATTTATAATCAAGCACACTCCAAAATGAGGCGCATTATCGGGTGCCCACGGCACTTTGTAATGCGCCTGAGATCGGGGGGCATTCTGGAGGTGTGTTGCACTACAACTGTATGATTCTACACATTTATGACAAGTGAACAGCAAAACTGGGTGCATTACTGCTGGAACAGGTAGGCCAAGTTAAAAGTGGTTTACCTGAGTATGATTTGTCATTTTGGAGCTCGAAAGCACCTAATATATGACCCACAGTAGAACAGGTTCATAAATTCAGGTGCATTCTACACTACTAATTCGCGCAAAAAAATTATTGTCTGAGCGACAAAATTCATACATGTTGCCCCTGATGTCTGGAGCAGGAGACTTTAAAGGCCTATAGAGGTCCAGTATGACCTGGACCGGAATACTGCCCATTTTAGCTGCATGGCAGCTATACAAACTAAAGAATGTCAGTAACCTACCGTTGATAAATTTTACCCGTTTTAGGTCAATTAGGATTACCAAAATTATTTATATTTGCCAAATGCCATTATTACTCTCTGCAAAGTCAAAAGTTTATATACATTTTATTAGTATTTGGTAGCATTGCCCTTAAAACTGTATAACTTGGGTCAAACGTTTTTGATATCCTTCCACAAGCTTTTCCTCCTGACAGAACTGGTGTAACTGAGCCATGTTTTTAGGTCACCTTGCTCACATCTGCCTTTTTAGCTTTTCCCATAATTTTTTAATAGGATTGTGATCAGGGCTTTGTGATGGCCACTCCAAAACATTGACTTGGTTATCCTTAAGCTACTTTGTAACCAGTTTGGCAGTATGCTGCAGGTTATTGTCCATTTGGAAGACCCATTTACAACTAAGCTTTAACTTCCTGGCTGATGTCTTGAGATGTTGCTTCAGTATTGCCACGTAATCTTCTTTCCTCATGATGCCATTTATTTTGTGAAGTGCACCAGTCTCTCCTGCAGCAAAACAACCCCACAACATGATGCTGTTACCCTCGTGTTTCACAGTTGGGATGGCGTTCTTAGGCTTCCAAGCTTCTCCCTTTTTTCTCCAAACGTAACAATGGTCATTATGTCCAAACAGTTAAATTTTAGTTTTGTCAGACCACAGGACATGTCTCCAAAAATGTAGGTCTTTGTTCCTGTGTGCATTAGCAAACGTTAATCTGAATTTCATATGTTTCTTTTGGAGTAATGACTTCTTCCTGGCAGAGTGGCCTTTCAGCCTATGTTGATTCAGTACTCGTTTCATTATGCATAGTGACACAATCTTACCAGCTTCCGCCAGCATCTTCACAAAGTCTTTTGCTTTTGTTCTTGGGTTGGTATGCACATGTCGGACCAAAACATGTTAATCTCTGGGATACAGAACCCGTCTCCTTCCTGAGTGGTATGATGGCTGGACATCCCCATCTTGTTTGTACTTGTGTATAATTGTTTGTACAGATGAACGAGGCACCTTAATGTATCTGGAAATTCCACCCCAGAATGAACAGGACTTGTGCAAGTCTACAATTTTCTTCCTGATATCTTGACTGATTTCTTTAGACTTTCCCATAATGTTACACACAGAAACAGAGTGTTTCTGGTGTGCTTTAAAATACATCCACAGGGGTGTATCCAATTAACTCAGATGTTGCAAATAAACCAGAGGCTTCTAAAGACATGACATATGTAAACTTTTGACTTTACAGAAAGTAATAAAATGGCTTAAACAATTCTATCTCTCTCTCATTACCCTGGCATTTGGCAAATATATATATATATATATATATTATATATATATTATATATATATATTATATATTATATATATATAGTTTTTATATATATATATATATATATATATATATATATATATAAAGAAAGAGGCAGTGAATTTTGTAGTGTGGAAGGTACATATAATAATAGTAACAAGCAGTGTAAATCAAATTATTAGTTGTGCTTCAAAGTCATGTAAAAAGTGAGCGATGTTAAACTATATTAAGCAGAAAATAACCCATGTATTATTCTGTTCATTTAGTATATAATTACTGAGGTAGCAGAACATAGGAATTAAAAAATAAAAGTAGAACAGGATAGATTGACATAGCAAGTTCTAACTGGGCCCTGTAATTAATCGCCTGCCTGGCTTTTTATACTTCAAATGAAATTCTAAGTTGACAGCAATATAAGGTTATTAATTATGAGTGTAAATCTTTTAAATATGACATATAACATACTTCTAAGCAGACATTCTGTGAACATTGAATCAGAGATTTTATTTTTGAAAACTTGAGGCAGAAGTTGGGTCATTTAAAACCTATTAACAAAGTTAAAGACCCAAAAGCTTAAGGCTTCAGAAAAATTTGCAGTGTGTATTGATATTCGGGACTGCATGAGTATGTTTCTCTTTTTCCCTTTTCCTCTCTGTCTCTCTTTTTTTTTCCCATAATATATAATATATTATTTATATTAATATATATTTGGGGTTTTAAACGGCCTGGGATTGACTCACTTTTTTTCAGGAGAACAAGAGTATCAGGTGAAAAATACGGGTTCGTATTTTAGGGCCAAAACAGAAAATGCAAAGTGAAGGCATGCACAAACAAAAAAAAAACAAAAAGCCTCCCCCGTCTGGGCTCTAGTACAAAACCCGCAAATGACAGTTGTAAGTTCCCTGTGGCTTTCCCCCAGGCTCCACCCAAGGTTTAAAGTAGCCAGGGGTTGTAATCCCCTGTCAAACCTGCTGATTTTTATACCCCGGAAAAACCCCGGGAGGGGGTCAGGGAAAGGTGAGCACCCACCTGCTCTAGCCACCCCAATGAAAGGCCGCCCCAGGAGGGGCTAAAACCCAAATCAAACCCTTAAATGTGTTAAAACATTGTCGCATTTGTATGTCGACAATCTAATTTTGGCCTTCTTCCCCCCAAAGGGCTCCTTCCTTGGGGGCATGTGTGGGACTCAAAAATTTTGCACGAAGGACCCTCCGGGTGTATATGCCATTGTAAACCCTTCCTGCTGTTGCCACCTTACATATCCGCCCCCTCGGATCACGACCTGTGGGCGCGGAGCACCTTGTGCTCCGAAACTATCTACTCAAGATAACGCTCTGCAATAATGCTTGTTGGTGACCTGGATGGTGTTCTACACAGAACTTTAAAGTCCTGTAGGGCCAGGACCACCGGGGTCACCCTCGCATTCTTCCTTTATTTTGGGTCAATACACTTGTAAGCGGTGAGTGATCCGTGATCACCCTAAAACTGCCTGTCCACATGTAATACCTTACTCGTCTCGATTTCCCACTTTAGGTGCCAAACATTTCCCTCTACAATTGAATAATTCTTTTCGGCTGCCGAGAGCTGTCCGGCTGAGGTACCTGACGGGGTGCCTTCCCCTTAACCCTTTGGGTACATAGCGCTGCCCCATAAGCCGATTTTCTGAGGCCACTTCCGTCCGCACAGTGAACCTAGCCCAAAATTCGGGGTGATCAATACAAGCCTCTACAAAAAGAACCTCCTGAGCTTTTGGAAGGCTGCTCGTCCTCTGGGTTCCACTTTACATGGTGGGATTTTGCGCCCTTGGGTGAGATCTGTGAGAGCGGGGCAGCTATTGTGGGTCAAACCCTGGCACAAACTCCTGTAATAACCTGCAATGCCGAAGCTCTAACAAGTTGTCTTGTGACACAGGTTTCAGACCAATTCTGAATCGGCTTCGAGCTTTGTCTCCCTGGGTTTAATGATCCCCTCGCTATATTACTTCCCGAGGACACGGCCTACCTCAGCCCTAAGAGCACCCTCCGCACTTCTGTGCGTTGAGCCTTTAACGCGAGCCCCTATCCGCGTCCAAGACCGCTTGCCTTTACGCCAACAGGGAATCCAATCGCACTGTAGATCTACACATCACATCCCGTAATGCCGGACTGCGGAGTTTTTAATGGGCGGCGCAGGATGATGTCCATTAAACCTCGCAAGTCTCGCAGGGGCCCCATGCTAAACCAAGGAAGGACCAACGTACATGAAGTGGCCCCCTGCGGGTGGGAAAATGGCCGTTTTCTCCTTGGCCTGATCTGTGAGGGGAAACCTGCCAATACCCTTTGTTTGAGGTCTAGGCTTGTCATATACCTCGCTGTTCCCAACCTCTTAAACATACTTGATCACCGCATCCCGCCCGTGGCATGGTGTCTAAGGCACGAGACGTTGCGGACGACTTCATTAACGTCGTGACAGTCAATTACAAACCGCAAGTACCATCTGGTTTAGGGAATAATCACCATGGGGGCTGGACCAACCACTTATGGGACTTCTCTCTATTACCCCCAGGCAACATTTCTTTTCCCTCCACTCTCTAGATCATGGCTTTGCCTCCGCCTCCGGGCTTTTCTCCGGTATCCCTGTACAGTACTCAACCGCACCTTTTGTCCAGGCCTTCCGGTGACAATGTCAATTGGAGACATCTGTTCGGCCAGTCAGTTCAGAGACGCCCCGTCGGTTTCGCTCTGTAGACACTCCCTGACATCCTGTCTCTGGACCTCCGACAAGTCGCGCCGTCGATACGGACGGGGGGTAACTCCTTGCTTGGTTGGGACTTCCCTGACTCCTGCAGCCACCAAGGCTTTCTCGGCCTCCCTTCCGATTGGCTGATGAGGTCATATGGTAAATTCTTGGTATGATTTCTTTCCACGGGACTGGAAAACCTTGTAATATGCTACCTCAATGCGAACACCGTTCAACGAGATCTCATAGGGGCCTTGGGCGACTTGGCTAGAAACTTCGCCTAACGGGTTGGGTAAAAGTACGAGCACCCAGTCCCCCGTCGGCTGAAAGAGAACCTGGACTCTTGCGGTTCGGTTGTCTATAACTCCGAGCCCGTGTGCTTGCTAGGGCCTGTAGCATGTTCTCCCTTACAATACGCCACTGCCAGCGATCAGCGTCCTGCATATCCAGCATATCCTCTATGACAACTCTCGTAAGGGGTTTCCTCTTGTTCCTCAGTTGCTCAGCTATAAAATCCAGAGCCCTCGGGGATGTCTCCCATATAGCAGCTCGATATGGCGAGAACCCGTGATTCCTGTGGGACTATCCGATCGGCGAAATAAGAGAGGCTCAGTGGTCCCATTCCCGACCATCCTTCGTCCCCCACCTTTTTACATTCCCTTTAGGTTTATAAAAGCGCTCGACCAGACCATCGGTACTGGGATGGTACACGAGGTGCGCCAGGTGGGCATCTTTATGCAGCCGCGGCATAGCTCTTTGGTTACCTTGGACAAAACGGGTGCCTGATCGTCAGATCTCCTTGGGATCCCGTACGCTCGTGAGATACTTGCGAACACTCCCTACGCTTCCCTTTAGAAGGAGGTGTTTCTGAGGGGTACTGCCACGGTAGCGGGCGTATCTAGTATGACCAGATATGCCGGGTGGCCTCTAAGCTGCGTTAGGAGGGGACGACCATAATCCATGCCACTCCGCTCTAATGGTAACCTCTATAATTGTGGAGATGAAACCATGGGACTCCGGAAATGGGGTCTAGGGGCAGGGACCGGACACTCCGGGCAGGACTGACAGAACTCTTCCACGCCTTGTAGATCCGGGCCAGTAGAAGTTCCGCTCAATTGGCCACCCTAGTTTTCTCTCACCCACCCAATGTTCCCCCCAAAACCATGGGAAACATTCCACGTTCTAAGATCAACGAACATGTGTTCGGGGTTACAGCCTAACTGCTCCACCACCTCTGTTTGCGTGCTTTTTCACCCGTGTACAATAAATTATGTCCCGATACGACGAAGGAGGGGGTCTCAACTCCTCCCATGGTTCCGTGGGTCACCCATCATGACCTTTTATTCGCTTTTCCCGAAGCTGTTACCCAGGTCCACTCACTTGCTCTGTGCCAAAATTCCCTCTCGAGAACTGGCAAGGAGGAGGAGTTCTAACTCAGAGGGGGTCTCCTCTGGATCTCCAGCCAGGACCGAACAAGGGATACAGGCACAGATTCACAATCGCCACTCATGTTTGGGCACACGTCATTTACAGCAGTAACATCATGATACATTTTACCATTTATTTCCCCCATAGGATCCCAAACAGAAAAGTCACATGCCAACTACTGCCTGTGAGGGAAAATGAGTCACCACAGCCACCTTACAAGATGGTGACCCCACAGCAGTCTCTAATGCCTGTATGGCAGTGGGCTTCAGTCCTGGTGTCCCCATGGATAACACTACCCCTACCCGCCAGTGAGAGTACTGTTGCTCTGGGCTCTACCAGTCGGGCTTGCACAAGCGGGTCACTAAGCTCACACCGATGTCCACAGGGGAGGGCCTGCACCAATGTCGCATAATGGTAACAGGGCACTCTCGTCGTTCCTGTTCCAGCAGCGACCGAGTGGATTGACGGCCTGGGATGCAAACCCGGAGTTACGCCTCCACAACCCTACATTCCATGGGCTTCCTCACCAGCCCAGGCAACGTGCCGCCACAATGTCCACAGGCCTTGGCACGCCAGCAGACTACAGGGAGACCGCGTGCCTTAGACACGGGTCCCGTTTATGGGGTAGGTTTGCCTCTCCCCCCTTCCGTATACCCGTGACCCCCCCCCTTTCGGACGGAGCAGAACTCTACCTGACGGTTGGAGGTCTGCGGATGTATCCCCGGCGGGGTAATGTAAGCAACCCCCTTTGCAGAACTCCTCTGTAGCGCAGTACCATTCCACAACCGCGAACCCACAGTTCGTCCACTGCTTTGGGTCGGTGAACCCCACGCACCTCTGGAAGCTTGATGGTAATGGCCCGCACAAACTGTCAATGCACGCCTGGACCACTCGCTCGACCACCTGGCAGTGTGGTGGGTCCCGCTGTACCCCCACTGTTGGGTACTATGGAAAAGTCGTACATTTTGAACCATCGGTGGGCTTGCAGGTTCAAACTCCCAGCTTGCACTCTCTGGCCCTTACGGCCGAGGGTGACCCCCATCGGGCCAAGGATCTCCCCTCCCCCCCAGTTTGCGGTGTAGTCCTTGGCATCTTTGGACACGCAGGTCGAAAGTAGAGCTTCACTCTGGCGTTCGCGCTCACGTTTAGGAAGAGGAGCCAGGACCTCCCCACCAGGTCCACGCAGCAACTGCTCTCTCTCTGCTATCCCCGATCCAAAGGCCCAGGTAAGGCCCTCGAGGTACGGTCTCATCCGCGACATCTATCGGCAGTGGAACTTTGCACCAACTGCGGCTGTGAAACATGAGCTACTTGTTGGTAACTTCTGGCCTTGCAGCCAGGGTCGTAGCTGTTGCTGCAGCCCGTGTGGTTACCTGCGCGTCAGTTCCTTCTACCGTGGCTTGTGTGGGTCTCAATAGCAGCCGATACGTCTCAGCTTGCGCCCGGAGGTCTCTTCGTGCTCTTTCTTCTTTGCTGGCCTTCGCTGGCTGCGCCGCACATCAGCTGGAGGTCTAGCCGTTGGACTTGAATAAGCTGCTTCTCCAACTCAGCATTTACGCCGCCTCTGCTGACTGTGCGTAGCCTGCTTGTCCCAGGACATACGTTTTTGTTCTCATGTCTCAGAACGAGAATTTCCCTCAAGTTTTGCCCAATGCGTCTCCACCATGTTTGTGAGCTTTTAACGGCTCTGGGATCGTAGACTCACGTTTCAAGGCAGAGACAGAGACGTATTCCAGGTTAAAAATAACAGGGCTTCTGTGTATTTTTATTGGCACACACCAAAAAAGGCAAGTGCATAAGGCAATGCCCCAACACAAACAAAAAGAAACCAAACAGACCTGCACCGGCAGGGCTCTAGCTAACAGAGACAGCTAACTACAGTCTGTAAAGTTCCCCTGCTGGTTTCCAGCAGGTCTCCACCCAAGGCTAAAGGTATACCAGGGTAGTTGTAACCGCAACTCATAGTCAGCTCTACCTGCTGACTTTTTATACCTCCAGCGTAAACCCCGGAGAGGTGAGCGAGTCATCTATGGGGCCGTGAGCACCCAACCCTGCCCTATGCTCACTCCCAATTTAAAGGGGCCGCCCGGGAAATGGCTGAACCATATAACCTTAAATGGTTAAAAAAATGTCGACTCTGTACTGTCGACATCCATCAAAATTTTGGCCTTTCATTCCCCCAAGTCCTTACCTTGGGGGCATGTTCGGGGACATCGGGAGGTGCCCCAAAGGACCCTGGCCGGGATGGTATATGCCATTGTAAACCCTTCCTTGCGTTCCCCACCTTACAATATATTTATTATATATATATATATAATTTATATATATATATAATATAAATATATAAAAAATATATATATATATTTGAAATCAGTTTTTTTACAACCTATAAAAAAGGATACATATGAAAACGTTTTTCTCACATTTGACATAAAAACAGAATAAAACCTTCCCCCCCTTTTCTAATTTAAGATTACCAAAATTTGTTTATTTTTTGCCAAATCCCAGATAAGAGAAGAAGATTTTTAAAGGGCATTTTTTCTTACTTTTTTCAAAACCGAAAAGTTTACATACACTAGGTTTACTAGTCTTCAAAAAAATTTGGGCACCCCAATATGTTCATTTTTTTTCAAGTTTCGAAGTTTTGCAACATCTGAGATTGGGGGACACACTGGGTTATTTTAAATTCCCCTAAAAACACACTCTTCTGTGCAAAACTTTTGGGGGGAAAATCTAAAAAAATCACCCCAAAATATCAGTCTGGATCATCCTTGGTGCAGTTACAGTCCCTAAAGTTTTTTCTGGTTCATCAAACAAACAATTATATGCAATACAAACAAGGTGGAATGTCCCGCCATCATACCTCTAAGAAAGGAGACGATTTTGTTCTCAAGATAAAAATGGTTTGGTCCGACATGTGCATATAAACCCAAGAACAAAAGGAAAAAAAACCCTTGTGAAGTCGGGCAGAAGCGGGTAAAATTGGTCATTATCCACAGTGAAACGATTTCTGTATAAATAGGGCAGAAAGGCCACTCTGCAAGGAAAAGGCCCTTCTTAAAAGAAACATATGAAGCCAGATTTATGATTGCAAATGCACCCAAAAAACAAAGACCTACATTTTTGGAGACATGTCCTGTGGTCTGATGAAGCTTAAATTGAACTGTTTGGCCATAATGGCCATCGTTACACTTGGAGGAAAAAGAGACCAGCTTGGAAGCCTAAGTACATCATCCCAACCGTGAAACACAGGGGTGGTAGCATCACGTTGTGGAGTTTTTTTTGCTGCAGAAGGGACTGGTGCACTTCACAAAATAGATGGCATCATAGGACAAAGATTAGTGGCAATACGAAGCAACAATTCTCAAAGACATCGGCCTGGAAGTTAAAAATTGGGCGGAAAAAAGGGTCCCTTTTCCCCAAATGGGCAATGACCCAAGCAACTGCCAAACTGGTTACAAAGTGGCTTAAGGATAATCAAGTCTTGGAGTGGCAATCACAAATTCCTGATCTCAATCCTATTGAAAATTTATGGGTAAAGCTGAAATGGCAGGTGCGAGCAAGGTGACCTACAAATAGGGCTCAGTTACATCAGTTTTGTCATGAGGAATGGGTCAAAATTCCAAAAAACTATTGGAGAAACTTGTGGAAGGTATCCAAAAACTTTTGCCCCCGGTATACAGTTTAAGGCAATCTCCAAATCACAAAAAAAGTATTACTTTTTGACTTTGAGAAAGAAAACAATGCCTTAAAAAAATCTTTCTCTAATTATTCCATCATTTAGCAAATATAAATAATTCTTTTAAACCTAATTGACCTAAAACAGGTAAGGTTTATTGTGATTTCATCAGATATAAAAAAACATGCAATGTTTCTTTTATATACAATGAAAAATTCTGGTTTCAACTGTATGCATTTATATAAAGACACTGCAGGCCATCTGCAGGCTCCAACCCTACAACTGTATTCAACTATATCTGCATCTGTTTTGATGAAGGACTCCTTGTTGGGTTGGAGCCTGCAGATGGCCTGGAAGCACAGTGAAAAAGACAAGAAAGTAAATCAGAGGAGAACTTTAAGCCTCAGACAGCTCAGAGAGACAAGGGCTCCATTTTGTAAGAGATGTCAGGAAGCTGAATCAAAAAAGGTATTGAAAAGAGACATAGAGAGAATAAATGTAGAGGGTGACTCCTGTCCCACAGGCGTACCACCAAAGATTATTTTAGAGAGACCTCAGTGTTCCCATAAAGGTAATAAGACTCACAAGACTGGGCGTTAAGTCGTAAATATATATATATAGAAGTTGAAGTAATTTGCTTTAGAGCCACAATAACTCTGTAGAAAGACAACTGGTTACTTATGTATCCCTATACCCCGGTTATTACACAGTAACGAACCAAATAGATATCAGCTCACTGTTTCACTATTTACTCTGTGAACCAAGATGTCATGTCTCTGAATCTTGTTGTATGCAGGGCAAAAAGCCCTGAGCTAACAAGATGCAAAAAAAAAGGGAAAACCCGTACAGGGTGGGAAAAATCACAATATAGCAATCAACACATTGCTCCTGATTACTCTAAGCAACTGACTGCAAAAGCCAAAAACAACCTGCATATTGAACTGTTAAATTATAGAAATTATAGAAATATTTCTAGGTATTACTTTTATTATTACTTTTTATTTTAAGGTGCCCTATTTCTGTTTGATAAGTCACCAAAGGCCCATTTCCACTATTTAGTGGAACTAAGGGCTAACCATTACCATGTAGGGGGGCACTAGGGCAGATCCCATCACTGAGGGACACCAAGGGGGATCATAAATTTGTGGGGCACTATTACTATGTGCTGCTAAATGAGGGTGCCATGAATGTGTGTAGAGTACTGTTATTGTGTGGAGCCAAAGGTGGGCAGTATCACTGGGAAGGGGCACAAAAGGGATGCTATAACTGTGTCCTGAACAAGGAGCCCATTATTATTACTGTGTAAGGGACCAAGGGCATACTGTACCAGTGTGGGTCAAAATCTGCCACTGTTACTTTTGGGGACACTGTACAGCACTACTTTTTCAGCAAGTAACACTGTTAAAAGTGACAGCACTATGACAAGTTTAGTAGAGGATGAGACACTGCTGGTAAAATTAAGAGCCAAAGACATCTAGATAGCTCTATAGTTGACAGGAGTAGCTGGCTTGGATTGGATGGAGAGAAAAGGGAAAGTAACCGCAATCATAGACAATGTTACCTTCTAATATCTTGATGTAGTACCTCTGGAAAAATCCACTGTGTTTTGTCTGTATTTGAACCAAGGATGCTCAGTTGACTATTATTTGGAGTGATAGTACATAGATATTGCACTACATGACTCCCCTTCACCGTCTTGTTACTAGAAATGGGGACCTACTTCAAATCTTGTGAGCAGGGAAGGTGCTTTTCATTTCTATGAATCAGTGGGGGTCCATGCAGACAAATTCCCTTCAAACTAACTTATATTACTTTTCCTGTGGATAGAAGAAAGTAAATGTTATTGGTGAGTAACCCATATAACAACGTTTCCACCTTTTATTTAGCATTCAAAGTACTCTGTACCTTGAAGGATGTATTAAATCATCCTTTTCTTAATACATACACTGTGTATGGTTTATGCAGGTTCTGGAGCTGGTTGATTGAAACCAGATGAAAGCAATAAAACTAATTTACATTCACCTCACCTACATGCAGCTAGAAAACATATGTCAATGACTCAGATAAGAGTTGAGTTAGTAATGGTCAAATATTACAGTTTTCAATAACTGCAAACTTTTGGTTTGGAAAATATTACTAACCTAGATGCTATGGGAGCCTTCTAAGGTAAATAACAGCTTTATAGGGTAGATTGTCCAGTAACTGTGTCAGGATGAAACCACACCTGAACATGGATGCCAAAGGCTGCACAAAATTGCTGGTAAAACAGCAAACCTGAAGCTACTAGACTCTCTGGCCCTACACTAAGCTAAGACAAAATATATACAGATAGAATTTTACAGCCATTTGTGCATTTATATTAGCTAAAGCCATACAACTCAACAGCAACCAAAACTTTACTTAATGACCTTGACCTAAAGGGAGTTTTACTGTTTATGTGTCTAAACTAACCTTTGTCTTAGCTAATTATATCTCTTTTTCTTGTATAAACTTCTTTGTTGAAGGACATATTGAGATTTAAACATTCTTATTTCCGATACAGGAGCCAGTCTCAGAGTATTCCAGAATGAAGAATTACTTTCCTGTGCAAGTTTCCATTATGTGTTTGCAACTGTACATGATTTTTTTTCACAAGTATGCTTTGGGGACAAAATTAGGTAACCAATCATAACTCAATTAACATGTCTGTTTGGCTAAGAATGAGCTTGCTTCACAATTTAAAATAATTTTCCTTTATAAGGAGAATTTGGCTCATTTTAACTGAAAAGGTTTCACAGTTCCATATGATTTTATTACCTGCTAGACACCATTAAATACCCTGAGAATATAGCTCATTTTTTTAAGAATGGAACTTAGAAAAAATACATTTTCCATATCATGAATTTACTGCTGTGGTATAGGTTTGCATGTACTTAATTTGGGTGATTTACTATATATTCCATGATATAAATTCTGTAGGGCCTTTTTATTGGGAAGGATTATTCTTGGGATTTCAATATAAAGTGCTTAGAATAAATGTCATGTATGTATTATCTGTGCTATGGTTTAAGATGCAAAGTTAATGCATAGTTGACCAAAGAAGTACAGAGGGAATTTTTTTTAAATGTATTATAGGATTGAGCAGTATAAAAACCTTCTAGTTACACTTTGTCAATGGACCAGAAAGGATATTCATATGTAGGTGCACAGGGGTTTTCCACAGTTTTCCATCTAAGCTGGTGCCAGATTTGACAATACTATGTTGTATTATTGCTAAAAGTATTAAGATGAAGTAGATGTTTAAATCATATTTCACACTTTTATATGTAAAAAATGTTCCAAAGCATGTAAACCTACTAGAAGAAAGAACTAAATACTACATCACTAAGGCAAGTCAAACATATCACCAGTTCAAGGATAATCTTCATTTCGTGTTTTGAGAATATCTAAACCGTACTTTTCAAGGGATGTCAGACTGGTGCCAAATCTCTGTCTGGGCTATTGTTGGTGGATGCTGTTTTTACTGAGGAGTTGGTAGATCCTTATTAATAATATTGTTAGCTTATCTTTTATTAATAAAAACAGTCCTTAGAAATTATATTTCACAATTTCACTATAATTTACTGCTAGTGAAGGAAGACTTTTTATAATGGCAGAGCTATGTTTCACCATCTTTCACTAAAACAGTGAAGCATCAAGTATTTTAGACTAAGACACAATTTGTTTCTGAGTTTGAAAGTGCAGTAGCTAAGCTGTTTATTTCTAAAATCCCAGGCAGGTAGTAACACTATGATAAGTAAAAGTAATCTATTTCTAAATATAGGGATCGGGAGACATCCTATATGATATGTGTAATTAGTGTTTTAGCTATGATCAATTAAGTGTTGGAATCCCATTTTAACAAGACAAGGTTTAAGCCACAATATCTTGGCTTTCGCTTAAAAAAAATTTATAAACACGACTGCAAATACTGCATGTGTGATACCAACCTTGAAGAAAAGGTACAATAATATTAGAATATATTACATAAAAAGTATTAGTCAGATATGTGCCATGTGCTTGTAGCCATGTTAAAGTACTAAACTAAAATAGCTTTGAGAAGGCTCTTTTATGGCATATGCACAGCACATAAAAATAAAACAAAAAACCTTTTCACTAATTCTGTATCCCACATACAAAAACATAATTTGAACTAAATTGTTTACCAGAAACCAAAATACTTAGTTAATTACAAGTATAAGAAGCATGATATTATATGCAGTCTTGATAAATCTCTTGCCAATTAGTGCAGTCTAAAAAATGTATAAAATCTATGTAACAGTCACGGCGCACATTTCCGCCGGGAAGCAGCAAGGCACAGTAGGGGTTAATCTCTCTAGTCAGTCGACACACCCACGGAGAAGCCATGCTGATGATCTTAGGAGTGACAGCTCAGCTCCTAATCAAGTCAGAGGGTGTGTCGCACTGGCCAATAGGAGGGCCAGGAGGCCGCACCAATCGTCTGCTGGGGCGGGCTCTGGGTTCCTCATTTAAACTCCCTCATTTCTCTTAGTCCTTGCCTGAGAAAGATTTCCCCTTGCTATTTCCTGTGTTTCCTGTTGGTTTTTGCTCTCCTGATTTCTGACCTCAGCTCGCTTCCTGACTTCGCCTTTGCCTCCGACTTTTTACTGCGCTCCTGACCGTGTTTGACCCCAGCTTGTTTCTGACTATTCTTTTGATTACGTTTCTTGGCATACGTTCCCATACTGTGACTGACCCGGACTGTTGGACCTTGAGTTTCCCTGACGGCCCTGCACTTAGCAGCGTAGGGACTGCCGTCCAGATGGGGTCTGCTGCCTAGGGCAGCACGCCAAGTAGGCAGGGACAGTGGGCTGGTTGGCAGTCAGGGCCCACTGCACCTCCTCGACGTGACATTTTCTCAGGCCATACATTACTGCTCCCCAGGTACCATGAACCCCATGACTGCACTGGTGGAGCAGATGCAGGGACTTACCCAGTTGGTCCAAGACCTGGCACTGAGGGTACAGCACCAGGAGACCTCCCAGGGTACCCCACAAGGTGAAAACCCTCCGGTATCGCTTTCCCCTTCGTAGGAACCCCCCATTCAGCTACCCGATAGGTTTTCGGGTGACAAGATGGGTTTTTCTGACTTTTAGGGAGGGATGTCAGCTGTGTTTTCGACTTCGCCCACGTACCTCTGCTAATGAGGAACAGAGAGTGGGAATTGTCATGTTCCTTCTCCAAGGGTCCCCCTAGGAGTGGGGATTCTCACTACCCCCTGACTCACCGGAATTGTCTTCTGTAGACAGATTTTTTGTCTCTTTGGGACTTCTCTTCGACGACCTTGATAGGGAGGTGGTAGCCGAAACTCAGCTCACCACCTTAAGGCAGGGTAAGAGGACTGTAGAGGAGTATGCCTCTGAGTTTCATCGCTGGTGCGTTCCTTCGGGGTGGAACGACCCAGCCCTCAGGTGCCAGTTCCGGGTAGGACTGGCTGACCATGTTAAGGACATGTTGGTGGCCTATCCAACTCCGGGCACTCTGGATGACGCCATTGCTTTGGCAGTCCGATTAGACAGACAGTTTAGGGAGAGACGTTGGGAGCAGACCCTTTCTCCATTACCCTGCCTTACTCCACTACTCCGTTCTGCCACCGCCCCAGAACCATCGAGTGTGGTGATACCCCCTGAGGAACCTATGCAGGTAGGGGCCTCTTCTATGGGTGATGCCTGTGACCGCAGGACCTCATGTCACACCCAGGGACTGTGCTTCTACTGTGGCGGAGAAGGTCATCGTATCCGTGAGTGTCCCAAAAGGAGGCCCTGGCCAGAAAACTCCAGCGCCTAGGTGGCTCGTGGGAAAGTCTCCTAGGCGAACAGGTATTCCCTATGGTATCAAAAAAGCTGTTGTTGCCAGTGAAAATTTGATATTTTTCTTTGTGTGAATCTGGGAGTGCTTTTGTAGATTCAGGATCAGCTTCCAATTTTGTGGACGCTTCTTTCGCTAAGCGTCTGGGCCGTCCCTGGAGGCCTCTAGCGGATCCCATGCGGGTTGTGACTATTGATTCTACCCCGTTGGCTAAGGGGATTATTCAGTATTGCACCCCAGAACTTGAGGTGCTAGTTAGGCCTATGCATAAGGAGAAATGTACACTGTTTATCATGGAGGGCTTACCCGCTGATGTTGTTTTGGGTTTGCCCTGGCTTCAGAGACACAACCCGGTTATTGATTGGAGTTCTGGAGAATTAATTAGGTGGGGAAAGCAGTGTCTTGACAAATGTCTCCCTATGGTTCTTGGTAATGCGGAAGTAGAGCAGATTCCTGCCTTTATTCGTGATTTTGCTGAGGTGTTTTCTAAAACCCAGTCTGAGAGGTTACCCCCGCATAGGTCCTATGATTGTGCCATCGAACTGTTGCCTGGGGTAAGGTTTCCTAAAGGCAGGATATATAACTTGTCAGGTCCAGAGAGAACCGCTATGAAGCAATACATTACAGAGAGTCTACAGAAGGGGCACATCCGGCCTTCCGTGTCTCCGATGGGTGCAGGCTTCTTCTTTGTTAAGCAAAAGGAAGTCTCCGCCCATCCATTGATTATCGTGAGCTCAATAAAATAACGGTAAAGAATCAATACCCCTTACCATTGATTCCTGACCTGTTTAATCAAATCCAGGGGGCTAAATGGTTTTCCAAGCTGGACCTAAGAGGGGCTTATAACCTTATTCGTATCAAGAAGGGGGATGAGTGGAAGACCGCATTTAATACCCCAGAAGGCCATTTTGAATATCTTGTTATGCCTTTTGGGTTGTGTAATGCTCCCGCAGTCTTCCAGAACCTGGTAAATGATGTTTTCAGAGAACTCATTGGTCATTGTATGGTTGTATATCTAGATGACATTTTAATTTATTCACAGGACTGGCCGTCACATGTTAAACATGTGCGGCAGGTTTTGCAAATGTTGAAGGATAACAGTTTATTTGTCAAACTTGAGAATTGTGTTTTCAGGGTTCAGGAGGTACCTTTCCTGGGATATGTTTTTTTTTTTTTTTTTAACTGTATATTTATTCAAAAAAATGTCAATAAACACTTACACAATGACATTATGTGTATCGTCCTTATGTTATACAGAACTAAAGTATGCAGTGCAATTCAACATAACCAGCGAACATGGTATCTCAAATGACCTAAAACTGCCATGAAGAGTGTTAAATAGTAGCATAAAGGTCATAATCACGAAAGCCTAGGTCAGGGCAAGAAATCGGCTCACTTGGCCATTTTGTGGGGACAAATGTGTCCCCGCAGCATTTAAGGGTGCTATGAGAGGACGCGCTCCCCAGTAGAATTTAACGACAATATAAGGAGATGCGTGTGTCCACCTTCCTACCGCAAAGTTAAGGCATCTCGCAGGAGGCCAGCTGACATGTTGCCCTGAATCGTGCCAATGACCTCAAAGCGCTCACCCTCTTGAAAATGAGCCAGAACTACTCAAAGTGCTCATACAAGAGCTTAACAAAGACAAGAGACAAACAAGAAGAAAGACATAAAAGGGGGAGGGAGGGGGGGGACAAGAACTAGTAACTCACTTATCAACAACCAGGTCGCGTATCCCAAATGGCCCAAATTTTCTCAAATTGGTCTACCCTGTTATGTAGAACAGCCGTCAGATACTCCATACGGCGGATTTCCCCAACTCTCTGCACAAGATCGAAGCCACTAGGGGGGCTCGTCCGCTTCCATCTCCCTTATATCAAGCATCTTGCGGCTGTGAGGACATGCAACATAAGCCTGGCTTTAACCTTGGGGAGACCCTCCACAGGCCCACTCGGTAGGTATGTCAAAGGATCAAGATGAATCTCCACCTCCAGAACCCCGCTCAAAAGATCCTTCACGCCCTTCCAAAATGGTACCAGAACCGGGCAATCCCAGAATATATGGGGAAGGGTGCCCGTGGTGTTGCCACATCTCCAGCAGACCGATGGGGTTTGGGGAAACCACTTGTGGAGGAGGTCAGGTGTGTGATACCAGTGAAGAAGGATCTTGTATAGATTCTCTTTTTGTGCCACACAAAACGATGATCTAGCCTCTGCCCTCCAGATGACCTGCCATGTGGCATAGGGGACCGGTTTGCCCAGATAGGCCTCCCATTTTGCCATATATCTGTGAATTATGGGCTCTTCACCCGGAGGATCACCCAAAAGCGTGTATATAGAAGAGATTAAACCCCTGGTTGATGCACCATTCTTGCACAGGTGCTCAAAGGTGGTAGGGGACGACAGAACCGAAGTGCCATAGAGAGAGGAGAGGAGATGACTGATCTAGAGGTAGTGAAATCGAGAGGAAGCTGGGAGACCATGCTCCTCTTGGAGTACCTCAAAGGAGAGCAGCCTCCTTTCCTGAAACCCGAAATGTCTGCAAAGTGGAACAGATCATGCCCTAGCCATGGCCGAGCAAAAAACCCTGATGAGCTAGGGGGCAGGAGAGGAGTACATAAAAACGAAGTCATGGGAGAAGCCGGAGAGGCCAGGTGGAACCATTCTCTGCATGTCTGCCAGATACTAAGGGTGAACCTAATCGGACCTAGCATAGGTGGCCTAAGGGGGAGGGACCTAGAGTGCCAGAGAAGAGTTCGGGTGGATTGGGGCTAACCAGAGTCTCTCCACCTCCATCCATCTAGCGTACGGCCTCAGAGCCGACCACACCGGAATACGGCGGAGATGGGCATCCCAGTAGTAGTGAAGGAAATTGGGCCACTGCCAACCCCCCCCCCCCCCCCCTTCTGCTTGCTCGTCATCAAGACATCCTTAGCTACTCTGTGCCTACCCTGTAACCAAATAAAGTGTAGGGAAGCTGCCTGAATGGATCTCAGCTCTCGCATAGGGATAGATATTGGGAGTGTCTCAAATAAATACAGTTATTTTGGTAGAATTGTCATTTTGACTGTGTTGATCCTGCCAAAGAATGAGATAGGTAGGGAGTGACATTTACTAAGAAGAGACTTTAACTCCCTAAACATTGGCGGGAAGTTAGCCTGGTAAAGGGTGTCATATCTATCCGTTATCATTACGCCTAGAAATTGAAGGGACTGGGCCTGCCATTTATAAGGAAAATTACATTTGAGGGGTTCTAGTACCCCAGGGGGCAAGTTGATGGGAAGAGCTTCTGTTTTTGAGGTATTGACCTTGTAACCTGAGAGAGCACCAAACTGCTCTAAGAGGGCATGTAAGGAGGGGAGAGAGATATGTAGGTTTGTCAGAGTTAAAAGAATGTCATCGGCAAATAAGGAGAGTTTAAACTCCTTTTCTTTCACCCTAACCCCCCTTATATCGGGATGGGCCCTGATTGCTGCCGCAAAGGGCTCTATGCAAAGGGCGAACAAAAGTGGGGACAGTGGACACCCCTGTCTCGTCCCGTTTTTAATCTGAAAGGTATCAGAGGGGTGGGGGGGCAGCTTAACAGCTGCAGAAGGGGAAGTATATAGGTTCCTGATAGCCGTCATGAATGGACCCTCAAAGCCGAAGGTGGTCAGTGTTTAAAAGAGGAATGGCCACCCCAGCCGGTCAAAGGCCTTTTCTGCGTCCAGAAGAAGAGCCTGTTCTGATTGAGCATTAAGGGCCTCAATCAAATCGATAGTCCTTCTAGTGTTGTCACCTCCTTGACGGGAGGGAACAAATCTCACTTGGTCTTTGTTGACCAGCTGGGGTAGCCAGACCCCTAACCTGTTGGCCAATAACTTAGTGAAAATTTTTAGGTCCGAATTCAGGAGGGCTATGGGCCTATAGCTCGCACTGTCAGCCGGGTCCTTCCCCGCTTTGTGGGTGAGTGTGAGATATGAGTGCGACATGGAAGTGGGAATTGAGGAACCCTTATGAAAGAATTAAAGAGGGATAACATGTAGGGGGCCAGGATCCCTGCAAAGGCCTTGAAGTATTGGTATGGGAGGCCATCCAGCCCCGGAGCCCTACCCAAGGGGAGTTCCTTCAACACCCCCATCAGCTCCTCCATTGTAATGGGGACATTGAGAGAGTCCGACGCTTCTGGCGGGAGCTTAGGGAGGGGACATGACTGCAGGAAGTCCCTAATTAGTTGCCTCGCTTCCACCTCTTGCCCCAGGAGTTCCAACGGGAGGGAGTAGAGTTTGGAGAAAAATTCCGAAAAAATCTTAGCAATGGATTTGGGGTCGTAAAAAAGGGTACCATCTCTGCTTCTTAGTGCCTGCGGCATGGAGGTCACAGTCCTGTCCCTCAGCTGTCTGGCTAACATTGTATGTGCCTTGTTACCATATTCGAAATATCGTTGCCTAGAGTATAATAGCATTCTCTCAGTGGAACGAACTGCAATATCTTTAAGCTCCTTTCGTATGGCCACCATTTGCCTCAACGTAGAGACAGTTGGCGCCTGATTCATACGTCTCTGCAATGTCTGAAGGGGACTCCTCAGAGTGGACTTCCTAAACTCGTAGTCCCTCTTGATCCTAGAACCCAAGGTAATGCATTCTCCCCTAAAAAACGTCTTATGAGCCTCCCATAAGGTAGCAATCGAAGCAACGGATCCCTCATTCATCTCGAAGTAGGATGTCAGGGACTCCCCCAGCTTCCCCCTATGAGTCGAATTTCTGATGAGGGACTCGTTCAGTCTCCAGTGACATGATCTCGCAATGGGGGCTTGAAAATCCAGGTCAACCATGACTGGGGCGTGATCCGACCAGGTAATCGGCTCAATAGCAGAGCCCGATACCATTCTCAGAATTGGGATGTTCCCAAAAAAATAGTCCAACCTGGTGTGTGTTTTATGGGGGGGGAGAAGAAGGTGTACTCTCTTTCTCTGGGGTGATTAATATGTCACGGATCAAACAGACCCTGCCCCCTGATGAGTTTTTACGAAAAGCAGCAGATTCTCTGGCCTGTGGGGCCCTTACCGACCTCCCTCCCACCGCACAGCGGTCCATCACCTCAGAAAACACTAAATTAAAGTCCCCTCCCACAAGGACTGCCAAGGAAAGGGGAAAACCAAGAGCCCGTGCAAAACCCCTTTTGGGAAGGATAACTGAGCTACATTGGGAGTGTAGATATTACAGAGCAGAATGGGCCTATTGTAGAGAGAGGCCTGCAGAATGATGAAGCGACCTGCTGGGTCAAGGATGGAGTTGCGCACCTGCAGAGGGCAAGATTTGGCGATAATTATAGCTTTTCCAGTCTGGCTATGTGCATTAAACGTGACCGGATAGTTATGTCTAGCAAAAGCTAAGGAGCTCCCTGGTTAAAAGTGCGTCTCCTGCAAGAGAACTATGTCCGCCCGCAGAGCCTTACATTCCCTAAGGGCCAGGCTATGCTTGGCATTGGAGTTGAGGCCCTTCACATTCAAGGTTAGGACTTGGACCATGGTGTGAGCAAAACTCCATGGGAGGAACCCTAATAGTGGCTAGATGGGAAGAAGTGGGCACCAAGTCAAGTGACCACGGGCGCAGGACCCCCGGGTGTACTTGAGCAGCTACAGGAAAAGACACAGGAGGGAGGGGTAAGACAAAGATTAGACACAGACACTGACAAAACGAGTCAACGAAAAAATAACCTTAGAAAACCAAACAGTTGGTAGACAACTAGAGAGAAGGGGCAAGGGAACACCCTTAGCCCCGTACCCCCAGTCCTGGAGGGAAAGAGGTATGTGAAGCAAAAGCTACACTTAATGGGATCTAATTGAGGATCCCCAGATGGAAGTCCCCAATCAGGACTCACCCCTCTTAAAACACTAATGGAACCAGAAGTCTAAGTCCACCTAAAGTGGAAAACGGGAGCGATAACGACTTGAGTCCAGTACAGAAACCCAAAGAAGAGCCGAGCAAAAGAACACATGGTATTCCAAAATGTCCTCCAATATAACCTGAGATAAGAACCTAGGGCCGTCTAGAATAACTGAAGTGACAGTAACAAAGAAGATGGCCCCCGCAGATCAGTCAAAGTCCAGCCACTTGGTGGGTCCCCCTCAATGAACAGGGGAGCGACGTGGCTTTGGGGGAGATGAGAGACGACCTGGTGTACCCCCCTTGCGAGGAGGCGCCCTCTGCCAGACGGAGGGGGGAGGGGGCGCAGGGATGAAGAGATCCCAGTCCTCCATTTTGGGAATCGGAATCTGCAGCACTTGGCAGAAGACTGAAAGGTCCTGGAAGGATTTGAGCATGACAGATCGCCCCTCTCGACGCGCAGAAATGGCAAATAGAAGGTGCCACCTGTATGGTATGCGGTGCTCCTGTAGAACTGATAGGAGGGGTTTCAGATGCCGCCGCTCCTGGAGGGTGATCCATGAGAGGTCCTGGAAGAGCTGGATGGAGGAACCTTGAAATTTCACGGAACGGGCACCCCTAGCTTTCTCCATGACTGCCTCCTTCAATTGGAAATCGTGGAAGCAGCAAATAACATCCCTAGGCTGTGGGGACGAGCCCTTTGGACGCAGTGCTCTGTGGGCTCTGTCTAGCTTAAACGTAGGAGGGGAGGAATCCCCCAGCACCTGGGAGAATAGAGAGTCCAGCGTTGCCTTAATATTTTCATCCCCCTGAGGCTCTGGGAGACTCCTAATACACACATTGTTTCGGCGTCCCCGGTTATCAAGGTCCTCCAAATGGCGTGCCATATCTTGCATAGTGGATATTTGCGCCGATAGGGCTGGGTGGACCTGGGCCAGGTATTTGCGGGTATCATCATGATCGTCCTCCAGCTGCTCAACCCGGGAAGCTATCATCTTTATATCTTGTCTTAGAGAAGAGACTTCCTCTTTAAAGGCTGCAGTAACATCAGATAAGAGAGCCCTCAGTTCATCCCTATCAGGGAGCTGCAACATCCTCTCAGCGGGATGTTGGTGGAGTGCGGGAGAGATCTGGGCTATGAGAGTCCAGCACAGGGGCAGGGGAGCCCTGCCATGGAGGAGAACTGTTGTGAGAGTCCCTGCTGCAGGATGGATGGGGGGAGCAGGAGTTCACAGAGTCCCTGCTCTCAATGTGGGGTCCATAAGGGGTCCCCTGTGGTGGGCTTCCACCCTGCCCCGGGCCCAGGACGGGCTGACCTTTAGCCTTGGTAGGCGAGCTATGAGGGCCTGAAGCAGCCATGGCCGCGTAGGTGGTGCTGCGCAGGAGTGAGGGGGGAGAGCCTGGTAGGGGCTGCAGATCCCCACAAGATGGCCGGGGGGGAGAAGCGGCTTGTACCTGATGTGCCTGCGGTGCTCCCTTCCTCTTGTCCGGGCTCTGGGCTGACAATCCCCAGGCTGCTGCAAAGGCTCTGGTGCCCGGGCGGCGCGGAGTGATAGGCGCTGCTGAGGCTGACTGCGCCGGATGGTGCCGGGGTCTCTTCACTGCTCTCTGTCCCACGTGGTAATGGCGCCTGCACCGGATCAGGCACAGGAGCTGCAGACGGCCGGGCTCTGTGGAGGAAGGTGTCCAGGGCTGTCGGTGTCCGCGACGGAGCTGCGGGGGACCTCGGCTGCAGGTGCGATCGCTTTTTGCCCATGGATGCGTGCAGAGAGAGGGTCAATTACCTAGTTTTCGGCCTCTTCATGCGTGAGCTCTTCTTTCACACGTCCATCCCGCTCGGCTTCCGGCCACGCCCCCCCCCCCACTTCCTCCCTGGGATATGTTTTGACTCCTAACTCATTTCGCATGGATCCCGGGAAGGTTCAGGCAATTCTTGATTGGGCTCGTCCTTCCTCCCTGAAAGCCTTGTTGCGGTTCCTGGGCTTTGCTAACTATTATCGAAAATTTATCCGAAATCTTTCTGTTCTCGTTCGGCCACTGACTGATATGACTAAAAAGGGGCTTAATATCAGTAACTGGCAGCCAGAAGCCTTAGAAGCTTTCAAAAGGCTTAAGCAGTGTTTTTTCACTGCCCCAGTGTTGGTTCCAGCTGACTATACAAACACTTCGTCGTTGAGGTCGATGCTTCTGAGTTTGGAGCAGGAACAGTCCTATCTCAGGGGTCGACCGCCCTGACCAATCTTCGGCCGGGGGCTTTCTTTTCTCGTAAATTCTCCTCAGCGAAGAGGGACTATGATGTCGGGAACCGTGAATTGTTGGCCATTAAGTGGGCCTTCGAGGAATGGCGCCACTTCCTCGAGGGTGCCCAACACCAAGTCACGGTCCTAACAGATCATAAAAATCTTACCTTTCTAGAGAACTCTAAAAGGCTAAACCCACATCATGCTCGTTGGGCATTGTTCTTTACTCGCTTTAATTTTGTTGTCACTTACAGACCAGGATCTAAAAATGTTAAAGCTGAAGTGTTATCTAGAAGCTTCTGTGCCAGTCACTCACCTCGGGAGGATCCAGTACCTATATTCCCCAAGGAGACGATTGTTTCAGCCATGTCCCCCGATTTAGCCACTGAGATTAACACACACCAGGACATGAGACCTGCTAATTGTCCGGCTTCTAGAGTCTTTGTCCCTACTCAGCTTCGGCTACGCTTGTTAAAGGAATTGCATGATTCGGTATTATCGGGACATCCCGGAGTGTCTGGCACAAAGAGGCTCATCTCTCACAATTAATGGTGGCCTTCTTTGTATCGTGATGTGGAGGCCTACGTGGCAGTGTGTGACATTTGTGCTCGGGCAAAAGTTCCCAGAACTCGTCCTCCTGGGGAACTTTGTCCTCTCCCCATACCCGAGCACCCATGGACCCTCATCTCCATGGACCTTATGACCGATCTTCCTAACTCTGAGGGTAAGACGGTCATTTGGGTGGTGGTGGATCGTTTTAGTAAGATGTGTCATTTGGTTCCATTAAAAGGTTTGCCGTTATCCAAGAAGCTTGCCGAGCTGTTCATCAAACACATTGTCAAAATACATGGGTTACCCGAGAACATTGTTTCTGACAGAGGGGTAGTGTTGAGCGATTTTTATCGACAAAGTTGAAATCGGCAAGGTTTTTATGGTGATCGAAATTTTCAGATCATGCGATAATTAAGGTTAAAATCTGTGCATCATCTATTAAGATCGCGCCATTTTCTGCGCTTCCTGTCATTTTGGCGGCCAGCAAATCAGATTACAGAATAGAGCAGGGTGAGATGTGTGTGTGACGTCATGACTGGGATGTGTATGGTTGGCTGGAAAAATCACATGACCTCGTTTTAACATAGAACAGCCCTTCCTGTTCAGCCTTAGTGTCTCTCAGCGTCTCATAGGAATAGGACGTGCGCTCTGCCTGTGGCCAAACAGCTCAGCGAAATTAGTCTATTCTGCACAGAGAACCTCTACTATTAGCTGTGATCCTTCCAATTTAGTTAGATTAGAGATTTGAAGATTTAAAGTAGTTTGCAGAGAATTT